>JAANSK020034911.1:0-17708 GCA_011763485.2 Isoetes engelmannii
TGACGGTTTTTGCAAATTGGAAGACAATTCTGCATTCTGTACCTTCAGACTAGTGTTTTGTGCTACCAGTTCATCCAGGGTCTCCCGAATCCCTTCCACTTCTGTCCTTAATCCTTGAATTTCACACTTCAATTCCTGTATGACCGATATGAGGTTAGCCGAATCCCCTTCATACTCGGCTGGATCACCCGAGCCCTTTTTCTTTGGGGGCATACCCCCTACGAAAAGCAAGCGCTTGACTTACGAAAACTAGCTGCACATTGACATCAAGTCCTGATATTTTTAATTACGTTGGCAAACTAGTTAATATGGTTTATTCATGGTTAGATAAGCAATCAAACTGACATGAGGAGCTTAATGAGTTGTGAGATCTCTATGATGAGCATCACCTTAATGCGTAACAAATTACATGGTGTGCGATGGTTGCCCAAAGGTCAAGTAATTGTAAGATGGTTTCTTTCATATCTACTATTCTAGAACCATAAAACTTGCCTTGACAACCATCACACACCATGCACTTATAGAGCATGGCGAGACGGGATATTTGGCCACTTCATGAAGCCAATAGAGAGAGGTAAGTTTTTAACTTGAATCCAATAAAGAAGTCACTGTTTAAAATAGTTCTAATATTGATTCTTTTTTCAGAGAATATTATGTGAATGCTCCATGAAGGCGAGGCTGAAAACTTGGCGGAGGACTATGACATCGATATTCCAGATGACAGACCATTTTTGCAGGGACATGGAGTAGAGGGGGATAACATATCCCAAAGGCATGATGATAGAGACGGAGATAGTTGCAACTGTGCCTTCTGATAGACTCTGTGTACTTGCATTTCATATAATGTCTATGTACTTTAAATAACTTTTATATCTCTTTTTTATATTCGGTTTTTCCGACAACTCCATAAACTTTTTGAATTTTTTTTTTTTTTTTAATTTTTTTTTTTTTGTTCATTTCCGTAAGGTTTGGATATTTTTTTCCGTCGACAAATTTTCTCGATGAACCAAAAATCAAGGGGTTCGACTGAAAAAAAAAACCTAGAGGCTGGATTCAGGTAAGGTTTTTTGGTGACGTTTCTTTTTTGAGATGGATAAGATCGCTCTTCTTCACCTGTCGGGAGATTGAGTAGAGATACTGGCAAGTTGCAGTGTTTGTATGCAAATTCGAGAGTATAAGAACAATACGGTCGATGTTCTTGTTGATTCAAGTGGAGGTGTATGTCTTCTAAACGTGTTTGTTATTGTCTAAAATGCTGGTAGCTCTGAGATCGAATGTTTTTTGTTACTGAGACTGCTGCTAGCCTTGCTATTCCATGTTCTTCGCAAATTAATGGGATGGCTGATGGCCACTGTGTTCCAAGTAGTGGCTGCGTTGCTCTATCTGTTTTTTCTGTTCCATGTTCTTTGCCAAGTAATGATTCTAGGTTTGTCCCTATTCGTAGCTTGAGCCCATACATGCTTAGTTGGAGGATTAAGTGTAAGGTGACAGCATGGGTGGAGATGAAGAGGTTCAAATCCTCTAAAGTTACAGATTTCTTATTCCATATGATGTGATTGATTCAGAGCCATGGGAAATACGAGTGGTGTGCTTCAATTCGCTTGCGATGAAGTTCGATAGATTGATTCAAATTGGCAAGGTATTTAGCATATCAAAGGGGACACTAAAGCCAGTGAATAGGATTTTTAATCAGTTGAGCCATTCGTGGGAACAATATCTGCAACACACTTCTATAGTTCAGGAGTGCGAGGACGATAACAGTATTCGTTGTCATATGTATGAATTCGTATCGATTGCAAATCTTGAGCTTAAAGAAAGAGATTCAGTGGTTGATCATCGGTGTTGTCACTATGGTGGAAGAGGCGTCACGAGTGTATCGAAAAAATGGTAGCCCTGTTGATCGTAAAGTGATGTTTATAAAGGATGTGTCTGGTAAGCAGATTGAGGTTACAATGTGGGGCCAGGTATTATTGCGAGAGAGGAGACAGATTGAGGATTACATGGCTGCTATAAAGCTGATCTCGGAATGAGTGACATCTCTAATATCTATATCATAGCGCGCTAAAAGTGTATGCAAGGTATTTCTGTGTGCTTTGCCTTTTTCATTCAGAAATGAATATGGAACAACCATAAAAGCTCACATAGGATGCAGTATCTTGGCCCTCTTATTGCATGGCTGATGATGTCTTTTTCTACATAGGTTTGTCCAGCTTTGATGAAACGGCCCTAAGAATTTAATGATTTTTGTTGCCTACAACAAAGAATAAATACGTGATGCTAGAACATACCATATTCAAAGACAGTTCCTGGGAGGTTGTAAGTATGATGCCCAAATATCTATTTTACCAAAATATTTGGCAGAACATGCTAAGCAGCCTATGTTCGTTTTCTCACTCCAAGCAACTGTGGTTGCCATTGTTGCAGATAAAAGGCAATAGCGGCGATGTGATATATAAAATTCAGACCGATGATGAAACCAATGATTAGCGAGGTTCTTTCTTGGCAGCCACGTAATCCTCAATCTGTCTGCCCTCTCGCAATGATACCTGGCCTCACATTGTAACCTCAATCTGCTTACCAGACACATCCTTTATAAACATCACTCAACGATCAACAAGGCTACCATTTTTCCAATACACTCGTGATGCCTCCTCCACCATAGTGACAACACCGATGATATCAACCACTGAATCCCTCTCTTTAAACTCAATATCTGCAATCGATACAAATTCATACATATGGCAACGAATACTTTTATCATCCTCGCACTCCTGAACTATAGAAGTGTCTTTATATAGCTCCCACGAATGGCTCAACTGATTAAAAATCCTATTCACTGGCTTTAGCGTCCCCTTTGATATGTTAAATACCTTGCTAATTTGAATCAACCTATCGAACTTCATCGCAAGCAAATTGAAGCACACCACTTGTATTTCACATGGCTCTGAATAAATCACATCAAAATAGAATAAGAAACTTGTAACTTTAGAGAATGTGAACCTCTTCATGTCCACCCTTGTTGTTACCCTACACTTAATCCTCCAACTAAGCATGTATGGGCTAAAGCTACAAGCTACGAAGAGGGACACACCTAGAATCATTATTTGGAAAAGAACATGGAAAAAAAAAAACAGATCGAGCAACATAACCATTACTTGGAACACAATAACCACCAGCCATCTCATTAATTTGTGAAGAACATGGAATAGCAGGGCTGGCAGCAGTCTCATTAGCAGACATCTCGTTACTTAACAAAAAACATTTGATATCAGAGCTACTATCCATTTTAGACAATAACAAACAGGTTCAGAAGACACACACCTCCGCTTCAATCACAACAGGAACATCGACCGTATTGTTCTTATACTCCCGAATTTGCATGCAGCCACTGCAACCTGCCAGCATCTCTACACAATCTCTCGACATGAACAAGAGCGACCTTATCTATTCCAAAAAAGAAACGTCACTAAAAAATCTTACCTGGATCCAGCGTCTAGTTTTCTTTTTCTTTTTTGTCGAACCGCTTGATTTTTTTTTCCTGATTTTTTATTCATAGAGAAAATTTGCCGCGAAAAAAAATAACCAAACCTCAGGGAAACGAACCAAGAAAAAAATCCAAAAAGTTTATGGAATGTCGGAAAAACCGAATTTAAAAAAGAGATATAAAAGTTATATAAAGTACATAGACAATATACGAAATGCAAGTACGCAAAGTCTATCAGAAGGCACAGCTGCCACTATCTCCGTCTCTATCATCATGTCTTTGCGATATGTCGTCCCCCTCTCCTCCATATCCCTGAAAAATGGTCTATTATCTGGAACATCGATGTCATAGTCCTCCTCCTCCACCAAGTTTTCGGCCTCGCCTTTATGGAGCATTTGCATAATTCTTTGAAAAAAGAATCAATATTAGAACTATTCTAAGCAGTGGCCTCTCTATTGGATTCAAGTTAAAAACTTATCTCTCTATTGGCTTCATGAAGTGGCCAAATATCCTGTCTTCATGAAGATCCAATAGCCAAAGAGGAGAAAATGTCCCCTCAACATATTTATAATTCTTTGCACAAATCTTGGCCATCCACTTGTCATAGTCATAGCCCCTCTTTTGTACACCTCATCAATCTCCCCCAGTTTGTTTTCTTTTCCCTTTTAACAACTTTTGTCTTCTTCTTTAACGACGAGCACAAATTGGTCAAGGCTCTTAAATTTTAACAACAAACACAAATGGATTTGGACCATTGATCTTCACCCCCTTTTTAGACCTTTAGATGTGTAATTCTTCCATGTTGATCCGGATTTGTGAAAAATTCAGTCAACAAGTAGATAAATTCCCCTGGGCTGGAGCAGATAAATTCCCATGCAAATAAGTATATGCATGCCATAAGGTCATCTTTGAGACCCAAAATAAGTTCTTTTCGCCTTACATAAGTCAAATTCAAATAAGTTCATTTTGTCAATACAAGATGTCTGGCCAGATTGAGTTCAAATAAGTCTTCTCCCCATGATGATTCGCAATACAGTGATGATTTGAAAGGCTTTTGGATTACGAAACTGGTTGCAGGCCGCCCCACCCTTCCCCTGCTGCCAAAATTTTGGGGCAAGAATTTTCTTGACTCATACGACACCATGATTCAAAAGAGTACATCAACACAAAATATTTTAACACATCGTTGCTAGGGAAAAAAGAAACTATCATAAAATTTCTTTCCTTGGTTGGTTGTCATTTTTATATAAGGTCATACAAATAAAAATATGTACATTATATTCTACTTATTTTATCTATAAGAAAATAAAATAATATGTTAGATATATAAAAAAACAGTCACATCTAGAATTTCTAACATGCAGATTAAAATTCTAGTCTCTGAAATGACAAATATGTATTTCGATTGCCTTTTGGTGTATAACAGGCATTTAGGTCATTTAGCTATCTTTCATTTGAAATACAAATTTATTCATTTTTACTTGTTTTGACAAGCAAAAATGCCAAAAACGGGCGCGAAAGCCGTCAAATTTGAGCCCCAAATCTGAGCCCCAAATCTAAGTCCTCCTAGGAAGTATCAATCTCATATTTCCACCCTATCCCTCTCTCTCTCACTTGCTCCAAACCCGCTATAGCCATTCCATTCTCCTCTGATCAAAATCAAAATGGCGGCCAAATTGGTTGGTTTTCTGCCAAATTGGTTGGTTTTCTTTGTTCTGGTAGGTTCGGATCCCAAGCGATGATGAGATCCTCGACAAGATGGAGCTCTCAGAGCAAAGAGAAGTATAAGCAAGTTAAGTGACAGTGTTCGTCTTACTTCAGGCTCAAGCAAATAAGACACAGTTAGCTTACAGCTTACAGTTTACGACACAATTTAGATTGCACCTCATCTTCCCTCTATGGTATGGTGGCAACAGTTGTGGAGTGTACTGACTGTAGTGTGGTGGCAACACTTGTGGAGTGTACTAAGTGCGCGTGGCTGGGCTGACAAATAGATGACTTTTGGCCGTTTGGTGCTACGAGGATCTGTTTCTGCGTGGAGGGGCTTCTTTCCCTTCCTTCTGGATCAATATTTGGTGTCAGCTGCTGTTATTGTACCTGAGTATGTATCTGTTGTGCTTGTAATCAGATTGATGCTCTTTTGAAGTAGCTGGCCACAGCGAGAGTGTTTTGTTTTTTAATATGTCCTCTTGTGTGCTCAATCCTTTTACCATTCCTTAGAAGACAAATTCTGCCCAATTATAATTGCCCTTCTTTGATGGAGCCATAAACAACATTGTCGGCTGGCTGCCGCCAGTATCTGTGCAGGATTTTGGAGTAAAAGAGGAGGTACTTGATAATCAAATCCAGAGTGGGCGTCAGAACTATGGATGTAGAACTGATTTGTTGCCATGACAGCTAGGATTTTATATCCTCAATTTCAAGGGCGCTGGAAACCAATGCACTCCAATGTAATTGATTAAAATGAACTGCAAGTGCAAGTGCCTTATCAACTTTTTTTATTGTGAAGTTGCTTTCGGACAATACCATGGATGCTATCCTTGGTGAGCTTGTACGACTATGTCAACTCTCTAAAGGAAGGTTGAGGTAGCCTTCGTTATTCGCCCCCACTCCCCCAATCAAATATCTGGAAATCTGCCAGAAAAATATAATTCTGTTTTTCCCTGTTCTTTTCAATGGTACAGATCATTTCTGGCAGTGATTTTGGCATTCTTTTAACCTTTTTTGGCCGTTTCTCCATCCTCCGGCTGTTTACCGGCAAGGGGAGGCGAATAATAAAGGTTTGTTGACTTCCTCTTATCCAAACCATTGCCTGCAAAATATAGTTAGCGTCTACATATATTGTAGCTCTAGTTGCTGATTTGCCTTGTGAATGGGTCTTCTGGGTGTTCCTGAACCTGGCCTACAGCAAAAGTAGTGCTAGTGTCATATTGTGATTATGAGATAGGTCAGTGTCCCAACAAGTGTTCACAGGCTTCTCCCTCTGCCCCAAATGTGAGTGTCATCTTGTGATTATGAGATAGGTCGGTGTCCCATTAAATGTTGACAGTCTTCTCCCTCTGCCCCAAATGTGAGCCTGGTTTCTGGCTCAAAGATGGATTTGAACTCGGTCATATGGCTCCTATCCAACAATTCTTGGATATACTTGTTGTGTGTTTGAGATGAATGCCTTCAGGTTACTGCCAAGCCTCTACACTCAAAGACAGAAATATAGCATTCCCAAGTCTGTGATTTTAAGGCTTTCACTTAACTTTCCTTATTTGTTCCCAAATCAAGTGCATTTCAGTCAGAACCATATCATTTACATATAAGGTCTATAGATCTGATTCTGCTTTGTTTTGTAAGAAAGGCTTGGAACCTGCTATATCCTTGTGAAATCATCTATTTGCTAATATTGTGGCATGCCACATCTCACGGCTTGTTCCAGACTATGCAAGCTCTTCTCGAGCTTTCTCCTGCCTTGACAAAGTCTTTTTGCTGTTTCATGTAAATCTGCTCATTAACATCGCAAAAATCTAGTCTGCCAAAGTGGCCAGCCTTTACTAGCAGCAAATATAACCCTTTGCAACCAACCTAGCTTTGTATATAGCCTGATTGGTATGATACACCCATCCTCTATCTTGCTTTAGAAGCATAGAATACTCGTCCTCCATAGCTTTGACCCAATTTGGGTCTGCAGCCACCTTCAGCATGAAGTAAAATCAGCATGATCGATTACTTGGCCATGACAACTGTGATAATTTGATAAAAGCCTTCTATTCGATCAGATCTTCATGGAAGAGAAGCTTCATCGTGTGACGCAAAAAATGAGAATGGTATAGTAATTCTGATAACTGGTCTGAGAGGACAATACCACTTTGACGTAAATTCTTAACTGCATCTGAGTGCGGCATTCTCCATCTTCTACAAATTATGTGCTCTTGGATTTGATAACCAGAATCGGGGAGCTTCCAACCTAATTTTATAGCCCCAATTAGAGTGTGTTTAATGGCCTGTGAACCGACTTATCAAATTGGTTCCGTAGTATAGCTAAGCTCTTGAACACTCTTAAGTCTTGGGTTCTCCATATTCCACAAACTGTATGCTCTTGGATAATTACTTCTTTTTTTTACATGGCATTGGAAAAGGGCATGGTACAACAGGGAAGAAATGCAATTATTTGGAAATTAAATTGAACGTTTATAAGGAGACGACTGGTGAAAGTCATTAGGCTAGACAATTACTGAATCTGGCTGCCTGCAAATTCACAAATAATGCTATATTCTGAGAAAATTTAAATTAGAGCAAATTCCCCTGGGATCATCAGCTTCTTCCCTCACCCCTTGCGGGTCCTCTCTTACAGGAAGAGCCAACACACCTCTTAGACTCCACTCTTTCTTCACAGAAGCCAGAGATATGGACCCAATAGTAATGGCAAAGACAGCATCAAAACCTCCAGCTCCAGGAACACCAGCAAATATCACTCCATTCAGGTTCATAGTAGCATCCAGTAATTTGGTCTGAAAAGGTGGCTCTATCTGCAGGAATCATATCCCAAAACTGTTATCAAATAACAAAGACATTGAGTTTAATACTTCATGGGCGCACGCATACCGGTACACCTGCATCTTCACCCACTTGCCTTAGCATGCATCTAACCTTTTCAAAGGCATGTCTGAGTTCAGTCAATCTTTTGACAACATCCTTCTCAGAGCTCGAGTTCCACTTTTGGCCTTCCCACTGCACAGATACATTTTAAGGGGTCATCAATTGATAAACCAAACCTGTAAAAGTATGTCCCTTTTTCTGAAGTCCTGAGACTTATAATATCAACCTGGAAAAATGATGGCCTATACCTGCTTGGCCGGGCATGTACTGCACGTCTCCAGAACAGCAACATAAGCACTATTTGCCACAGATGATAACCGTTTCAAATGAGAAAAAGCTTCTTCAACAGCCTCGTTAGCTTCTGCAAGATCTCTCCAGGCTCGTTCAGACCTTTCAACCTCTCTCTTGCGCCAGGAAAGTACAGCACCTACCATTGAGGGTGTATGGCAACCACCAAATCCTGGTTCACCTAAGATCTGTGTACCATCATTACTCTTGGTGGAAACACATAAAGTTGTACTTCTCTTTCTTTGGCAACTTTTATCATAATGAATATATTTCTTGTATAAACAATGCAATAAACAAAATACTAAAGAAAAGGATATGTCTGTTATCGAGTACTCAATTAAAGCAACTGAACATCAAGGCATCATAGAAGCACAACAATAGAGACCATTAAACCAAATGCGAAAAAAGAACCAATCAGTTTCAGGCAATGAGAATTCTCACCATGTGAAGAGATGGTGGAAGTGCATATTCTTTTTTCTCATGGTCCCAGTTCCCATTTAATATCAAGGGCACACCTTCAACCGGAGGCAACAAAGTTCCTAAAGCCTACATCATAGCAGAAGAAAAAAGCATAAGCATAGCTCTACATAACATAGGAAGATGATAGTTGTGGAGATGGAGCACTAACATTTCATGGATTTACTTTATAACTAGCATATCCAAAATGCAACTATATTATATTTTAAATTCAATGGTGTTACAGAATATGTCCTGAGACAAGTAGTGTTCTACAGTCCTTTTTTTGCCAGCTCATCATTATTCATTTTTTTAATTCATGTGTTTGCCTTTTTAAGGTGGAAAGTGTGATAACATACTTGAACTGAAGATAACACCGATGGCGAAAAACGAACATAACGTTGACTACCAAACACTGCCGAACTAACATCAAATCCACTTCCTACTTTCCCTTGCGCAGAACAATGCGCAGCTTGTGCCAGTGAATGCACAATATATAGGCTCCCTTCGTCACACTTAACATTTTGAGATTCCGGTGGTGGAAGGTTGACAACTCCCAAGTATGCCATAATGCATGCAACTGTGGCTGTTGTCATGGCAGCCGATGAACCTAGGCCTGTCTTTGCCACTTCAGGTGCCAATGCTTTATCATGACCATTGTTCTCTGCACTGTTCCGTGTGATTGCAGAAAATGGTGGAAGGGACGCAAGGCTATGTGAGGTCAAAGGAAGTCCTTCTGCTTCTAACTGGAAAATTAAGATATTACCAATATAAAGAGAACAACAAAAACAAACTCATTCTTATCAAATTACACGTATCTGTACCCTCTTCAGATCTATTGTGACTATAGTTTTGTATATCTCAGTTAAGATAACCTAGACATATTGATAAAATAATGGCAATACTTCATGAGCTCCATCCCTCTTGCAAGAATTCATTCAGATCCTAACACATAACTTCTAACACAAACAATATCCCATCTATATAACTTCTCTATCGACAATGTAGGCACATGAAACTCCAAAATTTATGAAGACCTGTTTTCTGAAAGAATAGAAATCGTTGTCACCCAATATAGTAATTTCAAGACCTGCAAAATTTGATAAAAATGTCATAAAATATTTCTTCAATCGTCAATATTGAATAAACAATAACGAAGTTGTGAAACGAGAATAAGTCTGTAGTAGAAAAACAAAACGGATTCTTCAGCCAAGCCTAAGCTTTCATATCATAATTGTTACAAATAGTATTTGGAATATATTAAATGTTGTTATAACAAAAAGGCATACCATGGAGCAACAGCTTCTGAAGATTAGCCCTCTTGGAGACATCATTAGCAACAATGGTTTTCGCAGCTGCAACTCCTAATTGAATAGCTTGTTCCACAAATACATTGCCTGAATCCCTGCGTTCATTTTATTATTTCGTTTGTTCAGTCTTAGATGATAAAATAAAGCAATTGTAGACAACACTGTAAAAATGTTATCTATCGATGCCAAACATATAGCTGAGCTGATGCAGCTTAAAGTGATATTAAGAATAATTAAAAATCATAAGTGAGAAACCAAAAGTTGAAGCCAGTCTATATATCAAGGTAATGCCGAACAAGCCTTCATTGTCAACAAGTTAGCGATATAGTACAGCAAAGCGATCCTCATGAATTGCACCATGCCTGTGGTATTGATCTGCCGTGTCTATGGGAGGTATATGCTCTGCATGGGTCCTTATCTATTACCAAAGGCTCTGTAAAAGTTGGCTGAAATGGACTATACTTGCCAAACACTAGTTTTCTAATGCCTTTAGTGACTACCTATCTAAATTGGAATAGTGAGTACCTGAAAAGTACGTAAATAGATGTTAAAGTTAACCATATTGATAAATTAAACATTGTACCTGGAAGTATTTTGCAGAATGAACTTTGAAAGAGAGAGCTTGTATGTAGTTTCTTTATTGAGCTGAGGAGATACAACTTTTACATCCGTCCAAGACTGCGTCAACCAATTTGCTCTTTGGTCAGATCCGATTATATACAAACAGATCCATTACAATGTCTAAATATTTACCCACGACCAGCTTTCTGGAGGAATTTCCTCTACGAGCGGCTTCACGATTGTATAAAACCTAGCGGATGTAGATAACACTAGACCTGCATGGGGTCGATCAAGGATCAAGTAGGCCCCAGTAATCAGGACCTTACCAGGAGCCGACACTACTCTGTGTATAAAACTTCAGTTGATCAGCAAGCAAGCAAGTAGTGGCAGCAAGCATTAAAACTGTACCTTGAAGAGGGAGGCATTGGGAATGCAATTGGTGTCTTCGATGGTTTTTGCAGTAAAGTTTTCTGCGAGGACAAGGGATTTCCTAACGTATACAAAACAAATATGTATAGTCGAGATACTAGGCTAATATACCCAGTTAGATAAGGCCTTGGCCCTTGAATTTTATTCCCATTAATGCACGAGGGCCAAGGCGTTATCTTCCTTAACACGTTGCTTCGAGGGTATTATGAGCCTTCGTGATAATGCCCTAGGGCGTTATGGGGCTTCGTGATAACGCCCTAGGGCATCAAGGCTGTTTTAGCCATAAAAACCCAAGGAGCAGTGTGTTAAGGCAACATCACAATAGCCCTTATAGTGTGGTATGGCAAATTTTCACAACATATATAAGTCATGTACATTTTTTGTTTGTACATTGCAAAAAAACTTGGGATAGACACGTGGCAAGCTATTTTTCTCTAGAATCGACATGATTTCTTGTTGTGAAAGCAATCCCCTGCTCTGCTATCCCCTGATTCTTCTGTGTAATTTGATTCTTGCCAGATCTTGGTGGATCGTGGGCCGGATGCCATTATCATGCCTTTCTTTCTTTGCAAGCAAGCTCTGGCTTTTTAATATGGAGCATCGGAGGAAGGCCCCATATCGCAGGTATAGCCCTGTAGCCTCTTTTTTCTTTTCTTCCTTTTTTTTTCCGTTTGGGTTTTGTGTTTTTGGAAATGAAAGTGTCAGCTATCCAGGGTGCTATGGCAATAGCCGCATGGGCTTTCTTCGTATTTATTTTCTTCCGCTGTGTTTGCAGCTCAGTTGCAGCGTCACAACCACTGGAGCCAGGGGTTGCTTGCAATGTTGCACTAGAGTTCCCCTCCACTCTTTCCTTGGTATGTGTCCTATTCTTCTCAGACACGGTTTATTACCTACCTATCGAGGAAGACGTTTCGATGGAATTGTGCAGGGTATTTACTGAAAGCAGATAGTTTTGACAAGCAGAAATCCAAGTCCAGCATAAGTAGAAATCCTAGTCCAGCATAAGTGATTGAAATGTTTGCATTAGAAGCTGCCAATTGCTGCAGAATATGCGCATTGGGACTTTGCAGAGGGAGCTTAAAGAAGCATGGCAAGAATTAGTAAGTATACTGAGCTTGCACAGAGCCATCTTAAGGACTACAGGAGAACAACTTTAGGAGGCCATATTTCTTCACACCAGTTTTCTAAACGAAGTGCACCCTAAACTGCCTCGGTCATCGAATCCGGCGATCCTACGGCCCAGATCGTATGTTGGAGCCTCGTGGGCCGGATGCCATTATCATGCCTTTCTTTCTTTGCAAGCAAGCTCTGGCTTTTTAATGTGGAGCATCGGAGGAAGGCCCCATATCGCAGGTATAGCCCTGTAGCCTCTTTTTTCTTTTCTTCCTTTTTTTTCCGTTTGGGTTTTGTGTTTTTGGAAATGAAAGTGTCAGCTATCCAGGGTGCTATGGCAATAGCCGCATGGGCTTTCTTCGTATTTATTTTCTTCCGCTGTGTTTGCAGCTCAGTTGCAGCGTCACAACCACTGGAGCCAGGGGTTGCTTGCAATGTTGCACTAGAGTTCCCCTCCACTCTTTCCTTGGTATGTGTCCTATTCTTCTCAGACACGGTTTATTACCTACCTATCGAGGAAGACGTTTCGATGGAATTGTGCAGGGTATTTACTGAAAGCAGATAGTTTTGACAAGCAGAAATCCAAGTCCAGCATAAGTAGAAATCCTAGTCCAGCATAAGTGATTGAAATGTTTGCATTAGAAGCTGCCAATTGCTGCAGAATATGCGCATTGGGACTTTGCAGAGGGAGCTTAAAGAAGCATGGCAAGAATTAGTAAGTATACTGAGCTTGCACAGAGCCATCTTAAGGACTACAGGAGAACAACTTTAGGAGGCCATATTTCTTCACACCAGTTTTCTAAACGAAGTGCACCCTAAACTGCCTCGGTCATCGAATCCGGCGATCCTACGGCCCAGATCGTATGTTGGAGCCTCTGGCGCCTCTCGTTTCGATTATGGTCAATTATGATTGAGGGCCCCTATGATTTTGAAATATGAAATACAGGCTCATCTAAGGTTTTGAAATCCGAAATACGAGAACTCGAACCTCTACCAAAATAATCCAATGTCCTAATAAGAATGCTTTGACCAAGACAACCAGCGGGCTAATATAATTATATTTTCTATTGAAATTATGTTTTCTTATAACAACCCACTTAATTGTTTTATGAATATGGCCTATGATTTCGAGCATGGTCATTTATACATCCATATTAAACCCCCCTGGAACCTTTGTTATTGTGTTACATATTGCATTCTATTTTGCTGACTTTTTATTGTGTTGTTGCAGGCATCTTAGTTACATTTTACCAAGCTTTAAGTAGATGCATGTTGGTGGTATTAGAATCGATTGGCTACCATTAGTACACATCCACAATCAACCATGTTATTCTTAGTTGTGCTACGTCTGTGCATATACAGAGATGTCTTTTTAAGAATTGTTTTCCTTCAGAACATGGTTGATTCTTCTACAGAACTTCAGGAGGCAGATTGTGACGACCATACGGATATTCCTACTATACGAGCATTATACTCGTATGTACAAAAGATGGTCATGGATGCAAAAAAGTAGTTGCATGAAGCAAGATTCGAACTCACAACCTTCTAGTTGCGAGCCACATACCTTAGCCAAGTGTAAGTACTACCTATTCTTCTTTAGTGGTATTCTCTTGTACTCCCACATAGGAGCGATAGCTTCTAGGAAGTCCTAGAACTTTCTGGAACCTATGTGCATGTACAACACTTGGCAAGATCTCATCAGTTGGAGTGGCACGATCTAGACCGTTGGTATACATATATATAGAGGAGTCTCATTCTTGTCGAACCATTCTGGTTCAACGCTCTTGAGCCTCCTAGGCATCTGTCCTGTATTCCTACTCGCCTTTGGGCCATATTTCAAATTTCTTGATTATATATCAGATTCTTGTCGATTGTTTGCGTATTTCTTATGCATTTTCCATGTATTTCCCCTTGTTTTCGCGTAGGTTCTTAACAGTTTGAACCAAAATTCCTTACCAATTCTTGCCATCCTACGCATTATTTTGTCCATATTTGGTGTTTTTATTACTATGGGAGGAGATTCCATCCTTATTATAGCAGGTCCAGCAGCTGGTGCAAGTATGTCAACAGTTGCAATTGGATAATACGGAGCTCAGGGAACGAATTACTTCTCGTGAGTCAGCCTCTAGCTCTGGATTAAGGATATCAGAGCCTAAGATCAGGTTGCCAGAGAAGTTTGATGACACTCGAGCCAAGCTTCGTGGATTTTTGAATCAGATTTGGCTTGTTATTCGGCTCCACCCTCACAAGTATCCCACTGATCGAGAACAGGTTGGATCAGTCAGTTCTCTCCTTTTGGGACCGCTTTGAGTTGGTTTGCCCCTTTATTAGAGAGGGGGGCTTCCGAGTTGCAAAATTTTGCCACGTTTGTTGCTAACTCGAGGCATGTTTTGGAGATACAGATCGTCAGCACACGACAGTTACTAAGCTTAGCAATCTCAGGCAGGATTCCCCTCCAGCCTCGGTCTATGCCTCAGAATTCTGTCAAATTGCTATAGACACAGCCTGGGACGATGCAATTTTTCGTGATTGTTTTCGGCGGGACCTCTGCGAGGATGTGAAGGATATGCTGTTGACCATAGAGGATCCCCGGACCTTGGATGAAGCCATAAAATTTGTTGTCCGATGTGATAATCGTCGTTTTGAACGAAGCACGAAAGGCATTATCAAACTTTCCCTTCGATAGCACTAGCAGTACTAGTCTTTACTCCATCCAGTGCCACTAACGGTCTGGTGCCGATGCAGATTGATCGTGTTGTTCGAGGACCTTTATCTGCTGCGGAGAAGCAGCGCAGAAGGGAGGCCAACCTTTACCTCTATTATGGAGGAGATGGTCATATCACTCGAGCATGTCCAGTTAAGCGTCTGAGTCAGTCGAAAAACTTCAGGGGCCGGTCCGAGTAATAGGTGTCTCTCGACGGCTGGCCGCCATTTCTCAGACTCCTTCCATACATCAGGAGAATTATATTCCATCAGATAAGGTTAGTAAGGAGTTTTCCATTTCTATATCTTTGGAGTCAGGGGTTGTGAATTTAGATGCATTGGCACAACTTGATACCTGTGCAAATGCTTGCTTTATGGATAGCGTGTTCGCTACTAAGCACGCCATTTCTAGAAGCAGGGTAGAGCATCTTAGTTCTGTCGGGTGATTGATGGACGTGAGATCTCCTCGGACGCAGTGACAGAATGTACTACACCTATGCGGGTTCTATTTGAGGGAGCTTCCTGTAGCATTTCCTTCAATCTCATCGCCAGCCCACATGCGCCAGTGGTCTTGGGTCTTCCTTGGCTTGAATTGCATAACCCACAGATTGATTGTTGCTCTAGATCATTTCGTTGATGACTCTTGCCCCAGTCCCAGTTCATCTGCAGTTCTTGCCTCTGCGTCAATATCTGCTCCAGTTCATGAAGTATCATGGGCCCCTGATCCTGTGCTTGTTCATATTCAAGTTCCTGTCT
The DNA here is from genome assembly GCA_011763485.2 of Isoetes engelmannii. Lineage (NCBI taxonomy): Eukaryota > Viridiplantae > Streptophyta > Lycopodiopsida > Isoetales > Isoetaceae > Isoetes > Isoetes engelmannii. The sequence goes on from JAANSK020034911.1 coordinate 15,688, forward strand.
CTGTTCCGTGTCCAGATCCAGTCCATGTTCCTGTTTCTGTCCATATTCCTGCTCCTGCTCCAGTTTTCGCTCCTGTTATTATTCCTGCTCCTGCTCTCGATCCTGCTCTTGTCCACGTTCCTATTTCTATGGAGGTGTCTTCACGCCCTCAGCTCCGCATCTCGAAGATTTCACTCCACAGGTTTATCAGGTTGGGAAGACAAGATCCCAATTCAGCGTTAGCAATTCATGTTCATCCGTCGACTAGCTCTGCTTCAGTGACGTCCGCACCTGTCCTTCCTCATAAGAATAAGGATTTTGCTGATGTTTTGACAAGGCCAAAGCCAGCAAGCTTCCAAAGCGTCGTCCCTATATGACTGCCCCATTGATCTCTAGCCAAGGACAACTCCACCGTTTGGTCCTATCTATGGCTTGTCGCCAACAGAGTTGGAGGCTTTGCGGACCTATATCGAGGAGAATCTCGCGACTAGATTTATCTGGCATTCTCAGTTTCCTGCAGGGGCTCTCATCTTCTTTGTCTCCAAGAAGGATGGTACTTTGCAGTTGGTTGTGGATTACCGCGGCCTCAACAAGATTACTGTGCACAATCGGTATCCTCTCCCGTTGATCCCATAATTACTTGAGCGGCTGCAAGGCGCACGATACTTCACCAAGATTGATCTTTGAGGTACCTATAATCTTATTTGGATCACGGAGGGTGATGAGTGAAAGACTACCTTCCAAATGCGGTATGGGCATTTTGAGTACACTGTCATGTTCGGCACATGGCTAACGATATTTTTCGGGAGTTTGGGATCTCTTCGTTATCATCTATTTGGATGATATTCTGATCCATTTGAAGACCCTAGAAGAGCATGAAGAGCACGTCGGAAAAGGTCCTCCAAAAGCTGGTAAAAATGGACTTTATGCCAAACTGGAGAAGTGTCAGTTCGAGCAGGATAATGTTGAGTTCCTCGACTATTGCATCACACCCCAGGGTGTCTCCATGGATCTCAAAAAAGTCAGCAATGTTTTGGAGTGGCAAACACCTTCTTCTGTGTAACAATCTTAGTTGACCATTGCCAAGAACCGCATCCAACACTGTACCGCCTCGCCCTCAGAGTTCCAGACCCCCCCCCTCCCAATAGTGCAAAAGAATCCTTGGTTCTTCAAAGATGCTTTACAATGATCAAGGGATCTTAGAGATGGCCTGCAGCAGGGTTCTTCCCTCCAGAATTGTGCCTTTATCTCAAAAAGGCCCATTCTTAAATACTGCTTCAAATCCTTTCATGATTCCAATCAGAAGGCCAAGGGCCGATTTGTTAATTCGATTCATGCTGGGCTGCTTCAGATCCCTTCTGGGATAAAAGGCCCATTCTTAAATACTGCTTCAAATCCTTTCATGTTGATTCCAATCAGAAGGCCAAGGGCCGATTTGTTGATTCGATTCATGCTGGGCTGCTTCAGATCCCTTCTGGGATCATTTGATCAGAAGACAGATCAATCCAATCTTGTCTGCGATGAAATCAGAAGCCCGTTTGGGCTTGTAACGGCCCACCCTATCGGGTGATGCCACATCACCCTCTATTAAGAGATTTCTACCCTTACGTAAGTTTATTTATTTTTGGTCTTGCCCGATGCATATGTTCATAACATACCTCTCCCCTTCAAATCCTTGGTCCCCAAGGATCGTGGGAGTTTTTCTATACGTCTATTTCTGAATCCCGTTCCCTGGATCATTCTATGATCATGGTTTCATCGTCTAGTCCCTTCAAAAACCCGTTCCCTGGGCCACCCCCGTGACTATGGTTTCGTCGTCAAGTCCCTTTCGAAACATGTTCTGTGATGATCATACGCAGTATACAAGTATTATACTGGTATGTACAAGAGATGATCATCACACGGATACAAAAAAGAAGCACATGGATACAAAAAGTAGTTGCACTAGGTGGGACTTAAACTCACGACCTTACAGTTACAAGTAACATGCCTTAGCCAAGTGCACTAACTATTTCATGTGATATTATCATTCTGCATCCGCT
>JAANSK020035022.1:0-17700 GCA_011763485.2 Isoetes engelmannii
TTGCTGTTTAAATGCCTTGCTTCTTCTTGTGTCTCAGAATCTTCCTTTGTCTCAAAATCTTCCTTCAATGTGTTAAGGGAAGCCTTTCTACACCTCAGAGCAGATGTAATCTGATTTTTTACTGCCGGGGTAAAAGGAGGAGGATCAAGAAGCCTAGTCCTTGAGCGCCCAAATGTGGTAATAGGCACAGCAATTTTACCTTTTTTTGTGGATCCAATACTATCCCCTTCCACATCCCTATCAATACCCCCATCATTATCACTATCACTACTGCTAAAATTTCTCCATTCTGCTCTGTTGCATTCTTGGCTAGAAGGGCCTGGCGTGGCAGGAAGATCAATAAAACTAGGTCTACGTAATCTAAAATCAAATCGAGCTGCACCTTCAATTTTTTCTTCACAAATGTTGCTTGGGCTTTTGATATCCTGAGAACAAATTTTCTTGATCTCATTCTCCTTGTTGGCCTCCATACCTGCGAGCTTTGATCTGTCAGTACTCCATTGCAAAAGGCAGATATTGAGCTGCATCGGTTTGAAATAGAGGTGGGCGACTGTTCGGCTTCCATATCCATGTTGGGCATTGGCACGCACTTTTGGCCTTCCGTTTCATGCATATCAGATGTTACTTAGCATGGACAAAACCGATGCATGGAATTTGAAAAAGCTTCGAGTTTGTGTGCTCAACTGTCCAGCTCGCTGACGCTGAATGAAGGCTGATAACGGGTACCCACCACTACATTTTTGGAGGTTTTTTTTTTTTTTTGGAATATGCTTAGATTCGCCAGGGATAATTGTGCAGTAGTCGGCTAATATGTTTATATAAGAAGCGTTGATTCGAATATTTGTTGATTGAACGGATCCACACAAACAAGTTGGTGTCAAAATGGTTTTTTTGTCATCGTTGTGTTGATAGAGTAAATAGAATGAATTTTTTAACGTCCACGAAGCCCGATGGTCCATGGGTGAGAATGTGAGTTGTTGAGGCACGTGAGGTTGTATTTAGAATGGGTTTTGTTTGGGGAAAGCAGTTGTTTTGTTGAGTAGAGATGCATGTTTTTTCGGCACATAGACGTTTGCAAGTGAAGGTTGTTTGATAGGGCATACTTGGTTTGTTGAATCAATTGCAGGGCATTTAGTGAATGTTGTTAAGGAGTCCATAGGTGGAAAAACAATAGCACATAACAAGCTTAACATCTCAAGGACCAATTTTCTTATTTCTTATTTTGAAGGTAAGAACTTCTAGTAATGCTCAGATTGGAAGCATTAAAATACAAAGATCCCTTATGGATCAGATATAATTTTAATACAGAGGATCCCACACAGATCTAAGTTATATCAGCAGTTATAGTACTCATAAGTCTCTTTTAACTTCTTCTTCTATCTAACTGATACTATAGATCAAGATCTTCTTAGTTAAATAGAATACTACAGGTGTCAAATTCCCGTCTTTCACAAAACCCCAGACAATCTTGAATACTCCAAGAAAGCCCTTGCAAAATTAGAAATGAAGAAAAAGGAGATGAAGAGTAACTTGAACAATCTCCCGCACTGTTTAGAGAAGCCAATATGCTTTAATATATGATCAAAATTTGCAACTTTACTACCAAATATGAGATTAAAAGGAGATGATGCATTGTCAGGATGCGCCAATCAGCCAACCTGTAATAAGCTAGACACACAGCCCACCCACCAAAACTCCCCTCTAAAGTTTGGTTCATGATATCTGGTCTTGATATGGAAGCATCTTCCTGGACACAATCAGATCCCTAACTCGGCAATCTCAAATAATCTCACATCCTGTTTTAAAACTGTAGAATTGTGATCAAGAACTTACTATGGCTCCTTCCAAGAAAACATCCCTAGATCTTTCCGCTAGCAAGAAAGAACAAGAGGTGGGGAAAAAGACCATTTGATCAGAAGATCCAACTAGAAAGACTGTCGAAAAACAAAGATCCAAAATTGCTTTCCTTCTAATTTCTGCTTTACTTTTGCTCCACCTTATATGCTCTGTGCCCTTTCAGCATGATTTGTTGTAGCAAAATCATCATTCTTATTGAAAAGATTGAGAGCATACGGCCACTTTAGTGGCTTATCAGCCTGAATAGACCACCTTGAAGCTATTTTAGAATCAAAGTCTGCAAAATCCTTGAAGAAAAGAACATTCCAGATCACTGAAAACCCCACTAGCATCCAATCATGATTTCGGCGCAGGCAGAGCACCAAGAAACCATCATTTCTGTTCCAAGGACCAAATTTTAGAACCAAAAAATTTGGTTCATATTCACATTAAACCATCAGAGTACACTGAACCTTACTGCCTCCCATGAGGCTATAAACATGCACGCCTCATATACATATAACAAGATGACAACATATCTACAAGATAGCTACACAAACATAGCCCCGCCCGGCTATCAGATAGCCTGCACCTGACTCAACGTGTTTTAGCAACATGCATATATCATATCCAGTAGAGTAATCATAAGCGATGACTGATTGACTGCAAGAACACGCATATGGAATCCACTAGATGCACCATAGCATCTGCCATGCAGATGCACCCCGATATATTTAGACAGTATGTTGTCCAGAACCCCGCGCTGGTAGATCCAGTGTAAGAGAGAAACTACAAACATAACAACCTAGGCCGCTAGCCTATTGGTTACATCTGCCACCGTCCCGTACCATTGACAAGCTTCACTTCACCAGCACCTATAATTCCTATCTAGACAAGCCACGTTGACTAATCATATATGCCTGCATAAAACTCTAATGGATAAGTACTCGTCGTACTTATCCCAGTATTACACAGATACAAGATAGAGCATAGCTTCACAACGGATATCCCGCTTTCACTGGACTGTTGATAGATACATGATATTAAGTCTCATACTGATACCATCCATCTACCTCACCATCACTCACAAGAATCCCATAGGACAAGCCTAGCTTATATATTCCCAGTACATACAGATGTCATTAGAAGGAAGAAGTTTATAGTTGTTTGGGGTCTGGTTCGGGATCTCCTGCAAGACAGCCCTTTGTGAGGAACCTAGGATCTGACAGGCAGATTTTAAAGGCGAAGTGTCACGAAAGGAGAAATAAAGGAAAACAACAAAATTAGAGAAGAATAAGGAAACTGTATGCCAAGATAATAATCCTTGATATAACAAAACTGGATACAAAGGTCTCACCCAAAAGCTGGAACGGGAAACAAGAGAGCAACAAAAACTTGTCTAATCTCTAAGCTAGAAGCACGGGGTATACATAGTACAATGACCTTGGGTCCATAATGAAACCTGTTAGCGGCTACCTCCTTCGAGATCTCAGCTGGCTTAATGGAGAATCTCCATAACTTTTTGGTGCAGAGCTATCAATGCCACAATCATAGCCACGCTCCACGGGCGTGGAATCTTCACGACATTTGATTTCTTTGTCTCTTCTTCTTCTTCTGTGCTGGCGTGGGCGTAATCTTTGCAGCTGACGTGTTTACTCCTTCCTGTCTTTGCCCTTGTCCATTTGTACTGTAGGAGTAGTCTTGTAGTTTTGGGTACGGAACAACCCCCCCCCCCCCCCCCCCAAAACAATCAAAGAACACTAGGAGGCAAGAAATGTTGGCATAAGTTCCGGAGGAAGAAAGCCATGAGCTATGTTGGCATCTGCCAGTGTTGCCAACAGGGTGTCATTGAAGATGAATGCCATACACTTCAGACTTGCCCAGCATTTGACCATATCCGAGCACGGTATGTTCATTTTAGTTGTGCCTGGCCAGCCGTTGCATGAGCTATTGAGCACGACGTCCATGGGTTTGTTGGGCTCATATCTGCAAGGTGATGGATACACGGACTCAATTGTGTCCGCCGGTGTGGTATTGAATGGCACTATATTGTTGTACAGTATGCTAGCATACTTATTACTGCCAAGGTTTTTCCCTCGAAAACCCTTCGGGGCGGGGGTTTTTTTAATCCTGACAGTACTCGGCTTGCTGTTTGTTTAGGTCCCATAGGCCAATTGGTCTCCTTGGACGATAAAAAATCTATTCTATTATATTCTTTACTTAGACAATACATTCAACATTTTCATTTAGCAGTTAGTTCCGTATATCTGGCAGTGGTTCGGCATATGATTTCAGGGCCGTATCGTATTGAAATTCGTAGAATTTCGGGGTTTTGAGCAGCTTATGGGCATACAGTGGTTTGGGTTGCTCGGACCAGATTTTCTCTCCATGTATTCTGAGACAAGGTCTGGTTTTAGAAGGCTCTGGGGCGCACATGTTGGGCGAATTGTTGCAAACAGGTGGTGGTGGCATGCCGAGCAGTTCGGACCCTGGATAGTTTGCTGCAGGAGGATGTTTTGGACGATGGAGGCAGCGGGTGAGTTCTCATTCGATTTAGCCTCTTCTTTGATGTCAGAAAGCCTTGAGGTTCGTTGTTAGGTCTGTCGGAGCTTGGAGACATGAAGCACATGAATATGGTGTGGACATGATTTTCTTGGGGTAGAGTGCTTTATACAGCCCCCCCTCCCCCCTCATGGCTGATATCTGGACCCTGATGCGTGGATTGAAGGGCTGTGATTGTGTCACGTTGGGGGGAGGGGGGGCTGTATAAAGCACTTCTCCCTTTTCTTGCTCTCTTTGTTCACCATGATCCAAGCAGGACCATGGCATGGCAGTGGTTGGGTTCTGGTGAGGCTCTTGCAGCCAGGAGGTTCGAATCCTCTGGCCCTGGGGATATGGTTTTCTTTGCACAGGGGCTTCGTGGGTTATGTGTTTTGAGGTTCAGGAGGGCTCTGGTTTTCCGGCTTCCTGGCTTGAAGCCACGTTTAGCAGGGCTCGGTGGCTACTAGTAGTGCTAGCAGCAGAGGGCAAAGCAGGTCGAATCTTCCAGGCCCTCGTGTTTGCTGTGTGCAGGTTGGGCTCTGGTTTTCCGGCTTCCTGGCTTGAAGCCATCCTTATCAGGGCTCGGTGGCTACTAGCAGTGCTAGCAGCAGAGGGCAGAGGAGTCTGACTCCTCCATGCCGTCGTGTTTGCTGTGCGCAGGTTCGCACAACAGGTTTCTATGCTTCAAACCATTGATTGGGTTTTTTTGTTCCCCCGAGCCATATGTTTATTTTGCACCATTGACACTGAAATCATTTTTCTTCTCAAAATTGTAATAGCCTTTGATCTGGCATAAAATGTGGAATAATCGCCAGATCAATGGTCACTAAAAAAAGTTGAACAGAAGACCCAGTAAATAGACATAAGGTAAGGAAACGTTTTGGCATTGATTATTCGAACTTTTACACTCTATTCCAGATAAAACCTAACAGATTAAGTTCTTTCTTTTGAGAAATTGAAACTTTGAAACCTCTACATGATTGAAGCTTGTATTTTTTCGCTCTATAACCTTTTTGGATCCTAAAGGGCGTGATTAATTATTATTATTATTATTATTATTATAACTTCAATATCTCGAGGTTTGCTGGCATTTTACAGTGTGGTTTGCTGGCATTTTACAGTGTGAATTGTAGTTAGTCAAGTGCCCATTTTTATTAAAATCAGCACAAAGTTCAATCATCTAAAAGCTGAATATAATTTTATTGCAGCTAGCTTACCTCCAGTAGGCCTACCTAATCATGTCAATACAAGGATGTCGCATGTTGAAGATAGGACAGTCAAACCAAATCATCCACATATAGTAGAAGTAGAAGCAGTGTTAATTTTTTTGTAATCACTTTTGTACTTCGTCGTAGTGCTGCTACGCCTGTATCAATTCACTATAATGACAAATAAAAAGGTAGGCAGGAACAAAATGTGGAAGCTAGTGATTCTGTATCTACTGCATATTCTGCAACTGTTTCTACATTTATAGTAATTTAAAAGTGCATATATTGCACCTCCTACTCCATTGTTGGAGTATACAATAAATATTCTTCTTTTGCCAAGAAAAGTCTGAAATAAATCTGATGAAGAAGTCTGCATAACAGCCATTCATCTACCAGATGAAGGTTAGGCATGGGAGGAACTCACAAATAGTAAATTACAACCCATCCCTAGCTTGCAACCTTAACAGATCATGCTCCTTGCATTTGAGTTCTACATAAGAGCAAGGATGATGAACGGTGGCAAAGAATGTCGTGAAAAATTCAAAGAAAAAGTAATATACAAATTCTCTCCGTCACCATGTTCATCTGGAGATGGCAACTGTTTATTAACCTACAAGTAAGCATCTAAATTGGACCTAAGAAAACCAGCTAGTACCTTGGCCAAATAAATTCCCACAGCCACTCACCACTGACTATGCAAGTTTTACGGGCCATAAGACATCAATTTGTAGCCTCTAATTTATTAAACAAATTATGCCTAACTATCCAGTTCTCATCCAATAAAATCAAGGGCAAATTAATCCAGATTCCAGCATTTCTTGCAGAGAAGAAGGTACAAACAGATTTGAGAAAACCTGATGAAATGTCTAGCTTCTTGCTAAACAGTGGTTAAGTCTCCCTTTCCAAAAAATATGACAAAATTGTCATTGTGGCAACATCAATAACCTCAAGAAAGAAGCAGTATTTACTCATATGTAACTCCATACTTGATGCCAATCTCCTTTGCCTTCTTCATGTGCGCATCTGTGACAATTATGGGTTTCTGATGAGCATGATGATCAATGGGGGTTCCAACTTCCAAGAGATAGCTCTCAAATCCGGCAGGCATGCAGGAGACCAACATAACGGCAGGATTGCCAGAATTATTCCTAAAAGAATGTGGAACTCCTTTAGGTAGATGAAGGAAACAGCCTTTTCCAGCTTGAAATGTGCGGTCTCCGACTGTCCATTCCATGATTCCATCGACCAAATACCATGTTTCTTCTTCCTTTGTATGAGTGTGAGTCTCTGCGCCATTATCAGGACCAACATGATATTCCAACAACGAATACACGCCTCCTGTCTCTGAACCCGAACACTTGACCACAACTTTGGTTCCTAAAACCCATACTGACTCTCCCTGTTCCTGATGAATCATCTGAAATGGAGATTCTTCCTCCTCTTTCTCTTCTTCAAAGGGAGCAATATCCTGATCTTCCAACTTGGGGGCATTTTTAACATTCAAAATTTCTTCTGTTCCCTGCTTTGCACAGCGTGGTAGAGTGGAAAAAAATACATTTTGCCGGATGCAAGAAGTGGGAATCCCTGCATGAACTCCCTGCCGTAGAGGTTTGTGATTGCTCTGTTTTGTACAAAAAAAAAAAAAAAAAAATTGTCAATAACAAGTTTATCATACCTTGAAGCATTTAGGAAGCGTTGCTGAAGGAGAGAGTCCCTTGAAGGCGATCCTGCTTGCGCTACCCTTGAGCAGCTTCAATGCAGCAGCTGCCGGATTCATTACCTCTAAAACCCTCGTTAGGGTTGTTCGAAGGTTTCTGTTATACGTTTCTATTGTAGGTGTGATCTCACGCATACATGGCGGGCGTTTATCCGGGTATCCCTTGTTTATGCGGGATATAGGGCATCTTCTGGGTATAATGTAGCGTTCACATGGACGAGCAGATTTGCCGCTGCTGCGACCACGAAACTACAACCATTTTGGGTTTTTATGTCTTTTATGTTCACATGGGTTTATAGGCAGTTTTTGGTTCCAGCTGAATCACTGGCATACAGACTAGAATTTTGCAACAGCCATTTGAGGAACAAGACGCAACAGCCAATGACACTTCTGGAAGGACCCATGTGAATAAAACATGCTGCAAAAGCCAGTTTCTAGCAAGTGTTGCAGCCAGGCAGTCCCAGCAACAGCCAAATCCGCGTGAAGGGTTCAGCATGGCGGATGAAAATGTTGAAGCTAGCTTGACGCCCACTGCAACCGACTCCCGCTGCTTCAAAAAAATCAATCCATGTGAATGCTCCATAAGCTAGCATATAGCTGGATATGTTTTGTGACTTGCTAAAGTGGCGATTGCAGGTGGCTCTGCCCGTCGCCCGTTCTGGTACTTATATCTTTGTTTGTTTTTCTCGCTATGGTAGTGGCAAATACTCTCTTTTGCCGTGGTCAACAGAGCACCATATCACCATTTTTTTTTTGCTGGAAGGAAGGCTTTTCCAAGTTGGTATGTTGCTTTCTAGGTCTTACAAAGTCGTAGAGTATGGTTGTGAATTTGGTAATCCACTGAGTATTCCTTCAAGGCCGTCAAAGCTGCTACCATTCATGATTAGAAATTGAAAGTTGCAGGCCTTGTAAGACCCATTTTACCATGCAAAATAAAGTCTAAAAAAAATTAGACTTTCAAAAACAAGTCTACATTTTACATAGCCTTGCAGAATGAAAGTAAAAAAAAGAAATAAACATGCAACAAAAAGTTTGCTTTTATCCTGGCCAAGCACTAGTACCCCTATCTTCTTTCTTATTTTGGTAAGGTGTTGGATTGCATGCCAGAGCGCCGCATGTAACGCCGCATGTGGCGTTCCTTTCCTGCTTGGGGCTCCTCTTGCGGGACGTGAGCTGGCAGCATTGATTGCCAGTTCTTGAACTTGATGGCCAAGTGCATCTGGATGTTGCGGCCTCGACCAACGGTAATATGATTTATCTTCATTCCTCCCTGCTCTTCTATTTGGTGCTCAAGCTTGAGGTGAGTCGTGTGCCTTGGTTTTTTGTATCAGAAATGGCAACACCGTAAGTGATGAACTGCAAACTAACACGCCTTAGTTTTTTTTACAGGGCCAGCTTCAGCCAGAATCGAGGCTTCTTGATCAATGCAGTCTTGATTCGGAATACTTGCATTTGCAGTGGTAAGATGATTGTCGCAGATGCTCCACTCTTCGATGGGCAAAGGTGATGCCTTTTTGCAGTGAAACAAGTCCATTGGAAGTAGGTCCTCCTCCCAACCCCCTTCTTTTGTCCCTGAAATACTACAAGAAGGTACAGACCTGGTTCTTCGCATTTTGCAGGGCTTGAATGAGTTGCAAATTTTATCTGATGAAGAAGAAGAAACCTTGTTTGCCATAGGGAGGTACTCTGAAGTTTGAATCGGTTTGTTGCTTTCTTTTTAGCTTTGAATGATTCTTATCACTGACTGGTTGCATCACTTAAAACAACATTAATGAGATCACATCGGGTTGTTCATGGGACAATCAACTCGGACCGTAAGATTTTTTTGTACCTGATAATATGTTTATTTAGTTTGAAGGGTCTGATCTGTGTATTTGTTGAGGTGGCCATTTTTCATTCATGCTTTTTATATGCTGATGTTTATTTAGTTTGAAGGCTCTAATCTGTGTATTTGTTGAGATGGCCATTTTTCATTCATGCTTTTTATATGCTGAGCCTGAACACTCCTTAAGCAATTGCATGAATGTTGTCTAGCATAACAGGGACATGTACGTTCTTATTTCAATCATTCTTTGGTCAAATGGAATTGTAGACCATTCAAGATGGCCACCTCCAAATCCTTGGCTTACATTTCATTGCCATTTTCTTGACAGACCTTAAGGCCTTTTTGTCGTTTTGTTTCTTTGGGATGCCTTTTTATCTTCCAAGTTGTGATTTCATTTTTGTAAGGATGATATTTTTCATGCAACATGTTGCGTTTCCAGGATGTCTCTTTTTTTTTACGCATTGCCCATTTTGAAGCCGTGATTTCATTTTCGTGGATTGTGCTGCATGCATCTTGCTTTCGTCTTCTTGCGGAGAAGAATAAAACTTTTTCATAGCATTGCAAGCACAAACGAGGTATTCTAGTTTCCTGGCAAAAATGATGGATTTGAATTGTTACATATAATATTTGTGAGCTCATTGCATTTCTGATTGCATGTACTATATGCGTTTGTGAAACCTTTATGTTCTCTTTTCGTTGGTTTCCCTTTGTTTGTATGGAGCATTAGATTCTAATTGCAATCTCAGGTGGAGGATTTAAACAGTCGAGTATCACATGTAAAATATCATGTATGATGCATTTTGTAACATTGTTCTGTTCATATCAGCTAATTGTGGTCCTCTGCTATCATTCAAAAAGATTTGGTGGATTGTGGTTGATAACAGAGATGATTTATAAGTTATTCAATATACCTTTGAATGATTCAAGGTTCAGATCTTTCTATTTGACTGTCATCCTTCAATTAAAAAAAAGGGGGGACCTTTCTATTTGACTAGATGGGCTATTTTTGTTATTTGTAGACAATGTTGGAGAGCATAGGGAGGATGCTTAGTGCCTTCAATATAAATCTGGCCAGTTGCATTTCTAACAAAATCATTTGCACCATCATCACTAGATTGAAGGATATGGATTCTTTTGAGAAGAGACATGCATTTAGCTTTCTCAAAAGTTGTGTTAGTGTGTTAATATGAAGGTTTGTTCTTTAATGTTAGTTGTTGGACTTGAAATAGCATTTTGGAGCTGTCTTTGGAGTGGATCTGGATGCCATTTGTGGTCCTCAAAACACATAGATTAAGATCTAGAATGCTCCATAGCTAGCCACATGCACTCAGGCATTTTTAGACTCGGATTGTTCCATAGCTAGCCACGTGCACTGGCACTAAAGAACTCTGAGTGGGGACTCTGAGTGACAAGGAACTAGCATCGATGTGGAGAGCTAACGTATGATTATTTGGTTAGTTAGAGAGCATTTCATCGCTATGTGCTGGCCCATACAAACAAGCTTTTTTTTTTTTTTTTTTTTCATGGTCTCTTGAAAATGTCTCTTTCAACTTGATGATTGTGAAGATTCAAAAGAGATGAGATTATATGCGATCATATGAGATAATGAATCATTCAAATAATGTTTTTATCATTTTGTGCTACTCATATCTTAGAAGGCAAAGTTGTACTGAAATTATAGGTCTGCGATAACTTCCGACTGAAATAAGTTCCTACCAAACATTGACTAAAACAATGAGCACAATAACTCACCATCACTAGGCATTAAGGATTTAGAACAGTGGTGGCTAATGATGCCTAAGCTTTGAATCTTCTAATCTATACAAAATATATGTTTAAATTGTTATCTTCTAAACATATTTTGAAGGAACTTTTAAGTTGAATTAGTTATATGATAAAATTTTTGTTTTCATACAAACTTTGTACAGTTTATTGTAATTGAAGGAAATAGTAAAATACTATATTTCTCCAAAAAATGAAAGAGCTGGAACTATTATTTTATAATAGTAGCACTCTAAGTAAATGAAAATTATTCTAAATGTGACTTGAATAATAGTACTGTATAATAAATTAGATTTGAATGTGTCTAAATATTATTGGATATGTAATTGACTCTTTATTTGTTTTGAATATCTAAATTTATAAGTGAACACCAGAGTGAAGATGGCTGAGAAGATTAAAGCCGAGGAGGAGGAGTGGAACAGGCAGTTCAATATAGTATAACAATTTTAGAATAGTAACATACAAATGGTATTGAGAATATTATGAACAATCTTTAATAAATTATAGAATTACAAATACTTATATGAATGATGGTAGGTTCCAATCTAAAAAATTGTCAAGACTTTATTATTTTTACTGTTGTTATGAAATTGTAAAATTGCGATCTTTTAAAATATTAGTATTGTCCATCATTTTAAAGTCATTATTTGTTACATCTTAATCTCCTAATCTATATAAATAATAGAAAAATATATATGTTTCAATTGTTATCTTCTAGACATATTTTGAAGGAACTTTGTATAGTTTATTGTAATTGAAGTAAATAATAAAATACTATATCTCTACTAAAAAAGAAAGAGCTGGAACTATTATTCTATAATAGTACCACTCTAAATAAATAAAAATTATTTTAATTTGAATTGAATAATAGTACTCTATAATAAATTAGATTTGAATATGTCTAGATATTGTTGGATATGTAATTGATTCTTTATTTGTTCTGAATATCTAAATTTATAAGTGAAACAAGGTTGCATATAAAACGGGAAAAATCATTGAAACGGAAGCAAAAATAATATTCTCTAAAGATTTTTTCTTCTTATAAAAGAAAAGGGATAAATTAGACTAAAAAATAAAAAGAGGACCTGATTTTGTATTTTGACCCGCCTCTAAACTAGCTCATTTATTTTCTTGAAGAGAGAAATGACTAAATAAAACTAGCAATTTTGCACACATCTAAGACATTTATCTGGTAGACGTTTCCCGTACAGGTGAGGGGTGTCCCCAAAAGTTCAAGTTTCCTAACAAGGCACGGAGGACACGGTCGTTAAAGTTGCTCTACAAGCTCATACAACTTGAGCGCAGTTGTGTTGCTGCAATGCAACATTAGATCGCACCGATACCCCTGTGATTGGAGTTGCTCTGGTTTCAACAAATTTCAGCCGGGTGAGGGAGGAGAAAAGAGCAGAGCTGCTGAATGAGGTGATGCAGCAATGTGCCTCCATACTGTTGAATCTGTCCCGCATACACTCTAACGGCAAGTTCACGTTCTTACTTTGAGGTTTTGCCTTAAGCTTTTTTTTATCGTTGGAATGCTTTATTGCCAATGCAAGCTCTACTATGTGTTCTTACTATGATGAGCTCGACGGTTGAAAAGCCTAATTTCTGCTGCTTCTAAATTCTTTGGCTGGTGGCAAAAATTGGAGCAGGAAAATTAAGGTATTGAAAGATGCAATCAAGTCTGCTAAAAATGCATGTGAGTATGTGCAAATGCAATACAATCAGATCAAGATAGATTTTCTAATTAAAAATTCTTATCTTTATTTCATCTATTATTGATTTTTAGTTGGACAGCATTTTCATCGCTATGTGCTGGCCCATAAAAAACAAGCTTTTTTTATTTTCGTAATCTCTTGAAGATGTCTTTTTGAACTTGATGATTGTGAAGATTCAAAAGAGATGAGATTATATACGATTATATAAGATAATCAATCATTCAAATGATGTTTTTATCATTTTGTGCTACTCATATCTTAGAAGGTAAAGTTGTACTGAAATTATAGGTCTGCGATAACTTCCGACTGAAATAAGTTCCTACCAAACATTGATTAAAACAGTGAGGACAATAACTCACCATCACCAGGCATCAAGGATTTAGAACAGTGGTGGCTAATGATGCCTAAGCTTTGAATCTTCTAATCTATATAAATAATAGAATAAATATATATGTTTAAATTGTTGTCTTCTAAGCATATTTTGAACGAATTTTTAGGTTGAATTAGTTATATGATAAAATTTTTGTTTTCATACAAACTTTCTATAGTTTATTGTAATTGAAGGAAATAGTAAAATACTATATTTCTACTAAAAAAGAAAGAGCTGGAACTACTATTTTATAATAGTAGCACTCTAAGTAATGAAAATTATTCTAAATGTTACTTGAATAATAGTACTGTATAATAAATAAGATTTGACTATGTCTAAATATTGTTGGATATGTAATTGATTCTTTATTTGTTTTGAATATCTAAATTTACAAGTGAACACCAGAGTGAAGATGGCTGAGAGGATTAAAGCTGAGGAGGAGGAGCGGAACATGGAGTTCTATATATATATTATAACAATTTTAGAATAGTAACATACAAATGGTATTGAGAATCTTATGAACAATGTCTAATAAATTATTGAATTACAAATACTTATGAATCATGGTAGGTTTCAAAATCTAAAAAATTGTTAAGACTTTATTACTTTTAATGTTGTTATGAAATTGTAAAATTGCAATCTTTTAAAATATTAGTATTGTCCATCATTTTAAAGTCATTATTTATTACATCTTAATCTCCTAATCTATATAAATAATAGAAAAATATATATGTTTCAATTGTTATCTTCTAGACATATTTTGAAGGAACTTTGTATAGTTTATTGTAATTGAAGTAAATAATAAAATACTATATCTTTACTAAAAAAGAAAGAGCTGGAACTATTATTCTATAATAGTACCACTCTAAACAAATGAAAATTATTTTAATTTGAATTGAATAATAGTACTCTATAATAAATTAGATTTGAATATGTCTAAATATTGTTGGATATGTAATTGATTCTTTATTTGTTCTGAGTATCTAAATTTATAAGTGAAATAAGGTTGCATATAAAACGGGAAAAATCATTGAAACGGAAGCAAAAAGAATATTCTTTAAAGATTTTTTCTTTTTATAAAAGAAAAGGGATAAATTAGACTTAAAAAAAAAAGAGGACCTGATTTTGTATTTTGACCCGCCTCTAAACTAGCTCATTTATTTTCTTGAAGAGAGAAATGACTAAATAAAATTAGCAATTTTGCAGACATCTAAGACGTTTATCTGGTAGACGTTTCCCGTTCAGGTGAGGTGTGTCCCCAAAAGTTCAAGTTTCCTAGCAAGGCACAGAGGACACGGTCGTTAAAGTTGCTCTACAAGCTCATACAACTTGAGCGCAGTTGTGTTGCTGCAATGCACATTAGATCGCACCGATACCCCTGAGATTGGAGCTGCTCTGGTTTCAACAAGCTTCAGCCGGGTGATGGAGGAGAAAAGCGCAGAGCTGCTGAATGAGGTGATGCAACAATGTGGCTCCATACTGCTGAATCTGTCCTGCATACACTCTGACGGCAAGCTGACGTTCTTTTTGCCTTGAGCTTTTTTTATCGTTTGAATGCTTTATTGCCAATGCAAGCTCTATTATGTGTTCTTACTATGATGAGCTCGACGGTTGAAAAGCCTAATTTCTGCTGCTTCTAAATTCTTTGGCTGGTGCAAAAAATTGGAGCAGGAAAATTAAGGTATTGAAAGATGCAATCAAGTCTGCTAAGAATCCATGTGAGTATGTGCAAATACAATACAATCAGATAAATATAGATTGTTCTAATTAAAAATTCTTATCTTTATTTCATCTATTATTGATTTTTAGTTAGAGAGCATTTTCCGTAATCTCTTGAAGATGTCTCTTTGAACTTGATGATTGTGAAGATTCAAAAGAGATGAGATTATATACGATCATATGAGATAATCAATCATTCAAATGATGTTTTTTTTTTTCATTTTGTACTCATATCTTAGAAGGTAAAGTTGTACTAAAATTATAGGTCTGCGATAACTTCCGATTGAAATAAGTTCCTACCAAACATTGATTAAAACAGTGAGCACAATAACTCACCATCACCAGGCATTAAGGATTTAGAACAGTGGTGGCTAACTATGCCTAAGCTTTGAATCTTCTAATCTATATAATAGAATAAATATATATGTTTAAATTGTTATCTTCTAAGCATATTTTGAAGGAATTTTTAGGTTGAATTAGTTATATGATAAAATTTTTGTTTTCATGCAAACTTTCTATAGTTTATTGTAATTGAAGGAAATAGTAAAATACTATATTTCTACTAAAAAAGAAAGAGCTGGAACTACTATTTTATAATAGTAGCACTCTAAGTAATGAAAATTATTTTAAATGTTACTTGAATAATAGTACTGTATAATAAATAAGATTTGAATATGTCTAAATATTGTTGGATATGTAATTGATTCTTTATTTGTTTTGAATATCTAAATTTACAAGTGAACAGCAGAGTGAAGATGGCTGAGAAGATTAAAGCCGAGGAGGAGGAGCGGAACAAGGAGTTCAATACATAGTATAGCAATTTTAGAATAGTAACATACAAATGGTATTTAAAATCTTATGAATAATTTGTAATAAATTATTGAATTACAAATACTTATATGAATCATGGTAGGTTCCAAAATCGAAAAAATTGTCAAGACTTTATTATTTTTAATGTTGTTATGAAATTGTAAAATTGCGATCTTTTGAAATATTAGTATTGTCCATCATTTTAATGTCATTATTTACATCTTAATCTCCTAATATATATAAATAATAGAATAAATATATATGTTTCAATTGTTATCTTCTAAACATATTTTGAAGGAATTTTTAGGTTTAATTAGTTATATGAAAAGTTTTTTTGTTTTCATACAAACTTTGCATAGTTTATTGTAATTGAAGTAAATAGTAAAATACTATATTTTTACTAAAAAAGAAAGAGCTGGAACTATTATTTTATAATAGTACCACTCTAAACAAATGAAAGTTATTCTAATTTGTCTTGACTAATAGTACTCTATAATAAATTAGATTTGAATATGTCTAAATATTGTTGGGTATGTAATTGAGTCTTTATTTGTTTTGAATATCTAAATTTACAAGTGAAACAAGGTTGCAGATGAAACAGGAGCAAATCATTGAAACGGAAGCAAAAACGGAAACTAAAAAAAAAAAATATAGGACCTGATTTTGTATTTTGATCCCCCCTCCCAAAAAAAACTAGCTCATGTATTTTCTTGAAGAGAGAATTGACTAAATAAAACTAGCAATTTTGCAGACATCTAAGACGTTTATTTGGTAGACATTTCCCGTTCAGGTGAGGTGTGTCCCCAAATGTTCAAGTCTCCTCACAAGGCACAGAGGACACG
The DNA here is from genome assembly GCA_011763485.2 of Isoetes engelmannii. NCBI lineage: Eukaryota > Viridiplantae > Streptophyta > Lycopodiopsida > Isoetales > Isoetaceae > Isoetes > Isoetes engelmannii. The sequence continues at coordinate 16,366 of JAANSK020035022.1, forward strand.
GTCGTTAAAGCTGCTCTACAAGTTCATACAACTTGAGCGCAGTTGTGTTGCTGCAATGCAACATTAGATCGCACCGATACCCCTGTGATTGGAGCTGCTCTGGTTTAAACGAGTTTCAGCCGGGTGACGGAGGAGAAAGGAGCAGAGCTGCTGAATGAGGTGATGCAGCAATGTGGCTCCATACTGTTGAATCTGTCCTGCATACACTCTGACGGCAAGCTCACGTTCTTACCTTGCGGCTTTTGCCTTGAGCTTTTTTGATCGTTCGAATGCTTTATTGCCAATGCAAGCTCTACTATGTGTTCTTACTATGATTAGCTCTACGGTTAAAAAACCTAATTTCTGCTACTTCTAAATTCTTTGGCTGGTGGCAAAGAGCAGGAAAATGAAGGTATTGAAAGATGCAATCAAGTCTGCTAAAAATGCATGTGAGTATGTGCAAATACAATACAATCAGATCAAGATAGATTATTCTAATTAAAAATTCTTATTTTTATTTCATCTATTATTGATTTTTAGCTAGAGAGCATTTCATCGCTATTTTCGTGGTCTCTTGAAGATGTCTCTTTCAACTTGATGTTTGTGAAGATTCAAAAGAGATGAGATTACATGTGATCATATGAGATAATCAATCATTCAAATGATGTTTTTATCATTTTGTGCTACTCATATCTTAGAAGGTAAAGTTGTACCAAAATTATAGGTCTGCGATGACTTTCGACTGAAATAAGTTCCTACCAAACATTGACTAAAACATTGAGCACAATAACTCACCATCACCAGGCATTAAGGATTTAGAACAGTGGTGGCTAATGATGCCTAAGCTTTGAATCTTCTAATCTATATAAATAATAAAATTGTTTTATTCTATACATATTTTGAAGGAACTTTTAGGTTGAATTAGTTTTATGATAAAATTTTTGTTTTCATAGAAACTTTGTATAGTTTATTGTAATTGAAGGAAATAGTAAAATACTATATTTCTACTAAAAAGGAAAGAGCTGAAACTATTATTTTATAATAGTAGCACTCTAAGTAAATGAAAATTATTTTCAATGTGACTTGAATAATAGTACTGTCTAATAAAAATTAGATTTGAATGTGTCTAAATATTGTTGGATATGTAATTGATTTTTTATTTGTTTTGAATATCTAAATTTACAAGGGAACACCAGAGTGAAGATGGATGAGAAGATTAAAGCCGAGGAGGAGGAGTGAAATAGGGAGTTCAATATATAGTATAACAATTTTAGAATAATAACATACAAATGGTATTGAGAATCTTATGAACAATGTTTAATAAATTATTGAATTACAAATACTTATATGAATCAT
>JAANSK020035133.1:0-13428 GCA_011763485.2 Isoetes engelmannii
ATCTCAACCATAACTTTAGTAATTCTGGAATTTAATCCCGATGAAAAGCCCAGCAACGCTGGGCACTTTTTCTAGTAGTATATAGGCGGACGATAGTGAAAGTGCAGTGGGTGATGAACCCATTACTATTTCTTACCTGGTCATAGATGCTATTTGTGGGGGTAGCCTCAACAGGTGCAGTGAAAGAAGAGGCGGATATTCGGGCTCAATTACAGAATGAGAGAAGTCAAAATCTTACTCTTTCTGAGGAGAACATACATCTAAGATCATGTTGATGTTTATGCCAAGATGGTTGCAGAATTAGTGGACACTAAGAATCAGCTTGCGGCCCTGACTAGAGAAGCGATGGTCTTGAGGGAACAATGGCCACATGCACCAACTAATGAGAGCTTTGGACACTGACCCCTTGATGTCCCATTAGAGCAAACAATTGGATATCCCCCTCGTGAATACCTCTATGAGAGCCAGTGGGAGGATATAAAGACTGGTGACTATAGGCATTGTGCAATGTGTTCAAACGATTCGATTCAGATTGATTGGTATGCTCTAAGGTGTGGACATCATCTGCATTTGAGGTGTTTGGTGTAAAGGATGACCGGCAGTAGGTTTTGTTCAAGTCAGGATGGATATATTCTGTCGGAGCTGCAGTATGTCATATTCAACATGCAATCGCGCATGCCACCACTACCACTCTGATCGCCCACAACAGAGATGGAAACTTACATATATTTTGAAGCCATCGCAAGATGGATCTTTGGAGGGGCGTGGAGGAACCGTGCGAAGGAGAAGAGGTTCCAGACATTAACATGTACTTACTGCCATCCCCAGAGCTTGATGGTGATTGGGTGAGCCCTGATCTTGCAAATCCACCTGTGGATGATTTTATTGATAACCTTCGCCTCTAGTTTATGCTAGTCATACATATTATTCTGACATTGAACCCAAATGATGTTGATGATGATATAGGAAAGTTTTAGGACTATAATGACACATTGTTTCTTAACATCGAGTTGTATGATTGAGTCGAGCATTGAAATCTACTAACCTTGTGTTCAGTTTGTTGTTTTCCTCCAAATACAAATTGCGCAACTTATTATTGCCTTTGTTTTTTTTTTGAAGGTCTAAGTGATCAATGTATTAAAGAATGCTAATGATACCGGCTGAGAGGATAAGGGACTACCCCGAAGAAGCAGAGATACCTCAACACTCCACAAAGAATATTTTCCCACGAAAACCAAACCATCAGCGTCACTAAATGCACACAAACTCCCCATTCTCGTCCACAATCCCCAGAAGATCCCGCCAAATGAAGAACTTCTTTTCTGCTGAACCAGAGAAGACAAGGAAACTCTGGAATAGCTTGTGTCGAAGCCGAGGGACCAGGGAGGCCGACGGCTACTGAATCCCCTGAAAACCCCACAATCGGCGTCGCTTCCAAATCAACCATACCAGCCAGGCCACACACAGATGCAAAGCCCGCTTTCTGAGAGAGGACCAGGAAGCTGGATACAAATGCAACAACAGCTGCTGAGCCTGGCCTGAAACAAGGCCCTGACCCAGTCCCAAGCACCTTGCAGGTGGGAACATAACACCCGACAATGCTCAATGGATTCGCGAGAATACCACAGCAAGGGCAAAGAGGACTCACCCCTGGCCGAAACCGGGCTACAAGGACGTTCACCCAGATACAGCGGTGCACCACTTGCCACAGAAGGACCCTGACCTTCGGAGGTGGAAGTGTGTCCCAAGTCCACGTCCAGACAGTACGCCAAAGTGAACCCTCAAGCTGCAGGGACCACTTGGCCGAAGGAGGGAGAGTGTCGTGAATGACCAACACCCAATAGCAAGACCGAACAAAACATGAGGCAACAACATCAGGGTGAACCTTCCAGACCCGAACAGCCACATCCTCCTGAAGCAGGAGCGGTAAATGCAATGGAATAGCTACCGCCACCTGCTCCCAGATAGCCCGATCACTGGTCCTAAGGCCAAAGCGAGCCCGAAAGAACTCCCAAGGAGCCACCTGACCATCCCAGTACCAATCCTCCAAAGTGCAGACTGTTGCCCTGGTCCAGCGGGCCTGCGTCCGTGCATGCATGGTGGCAGCCAAGGGCAGATGCTCAGGGGGACTTGTTGAGTGATGTTCTTCAGATGTATTTATCTCTTTTTCAAACTTTGCAGCCATTTTACATGGCATCCACATCATCAATTTCTTTCTGCAAGCTGCCTATCAATAAAGTCATGCATCAGCTTAGAAAAATTATGCAAAAATAGCTAGGTCTGAAGGCTTATTTCTATTTTTGTGATAGTTCTGAAATTAAGGGTCAGATTCCACTTTGGAAACTACATAAGTGCCCCGTGGACCAATTTTGCCATAGCACGTCATAACTAGCATTTGCCTTCTTCTTCTTTTTTATTTATTTATTGAAACACGTCAATCTATTCACCATCACATCATGAGTGTAGTAGCTACATCACATTCTATGTATCATGCAATCCAATCCACTATCTAGCCGCGCTACCTTATGATAGCCCTAGCCGCACTACCTTATGATAAGAACAGCTTTTTATGTGATTATATATGCAGGTTTAAGGTCTCTACCATGGGAGTGCTTGTACATATGGCAGGTTTAAGATCTCTAACATAGGACCTAGCCGCGCTACCTTATGATAGGTGAAGCTTTGCATGTGATTATCTAGTACACATGTTGCAGGTTTAAGGTCTCTACCATGGGAGTGGTTGTACATATGGCAAGTACACATGTTGCAGGTTTAAGGTCTCTACCATGGGAGTGGTTGTACATATGGCAAGTACACATGTTGCAGGTCTAAGGTCTCTACCATGGGAGTGGTTGTACATATGGTAGATTTAAGGTCTCTAGCACAGGACCAGTTGGTCATACTTGGACACCATGACCTTGGAGCAATGGATTTTAAGGTCTCCATTACTAGACTGATGTTGGCCATACTTGAACCCGTAACCTGGGGTGTGACGATTTAAGATCCTACCACGACACCATGTCCCCAAGGGCTAGCACTTGTCTTCTGATTTGATTGCAACATTTACCAATCACCAAAACACTCACCCTAAAACCGAACTCCCCCCTTTAACTCCAAAATACTTAATTAATTGGCAGTGGTAATCCCCTGACCTTTAGAACTTGAAATAACATGCCACTCTTGCCATAAATTTCCTCACCAGCATGATCTTCAATGTCTATTTAAATTCAACTCATTGTGCTACTACCGGAACAAAACCACAGAGTTGTTGCTCTCAAGAAAAGGAGGCAGAGGTTGAGATATCAAAGAGGGATTCCACTGCCGCAGATAGAATCTGGCCCTAAAGCAGATGCCCTCTTATTAGAGGTTGTCTCCTAGAAAGGACTACCCCTTGTACCTCACGTCATTCTTCCATTATGTCATTTTTTTGTCTGCAATTTGTTTCCAATTTGAATGCAATATATACTCTCTTTCTAGGTTGGCAACTTGAGTAAGAATTTTTGTATTTGTTGTCCTTATTGGCTCTAAATGTGCCCCATGAGGATCTTTCCAGGTGCATGTCTTTAAGCCCCATGCCGCCAGCACCCTATTTCCAGGGCCACCAACACCCTATTTTCGATGGAAGGTCTTAGGGTTGGACGGGGGAGATTGGCCTGGGGGCCTGTTTGGATGACGCAGATGATCATAAGAGCCGCTACATTAATTGTACCTCTCCCATTCGTTGCTCCACTTTCCTTTCCTCTGGATCTTCAATTGCCACAACATAAAATAGTTGCAACGATTGTCTCAATGGCGACAAGGAAATTTGTTGGATCATATTTTACGTTAGAAGCTCCTAGAGTTGTCTTGGTTAATATTTTGTTGCATCCTCAACCAGAAAATGAGATTATCATGTTTTCATCCACTTTGCCTTTAATCTCCATTGTCGACTTACATTGGACGTCTTGTTTATAGTGAACAATAATTAAAGGATAAAAAAATATGTACCAAAATTCAGGGACTTGTCTTGCCTTTCCAAGTGTGAAACTATTTCTTTTCAATCCCTTTGAGACGTGTTGAACTGATGAATACTGCTTTGACAATGAAATAGAGCAATTTACCTCACCAATCTATAATATTTTAGTTCATGTCATGTATGGTTGTGACATTCATTTGAATCGGTTTCATAATCCCTTTGTTATTTATCATAGAATCCGTTTCATAATATTCCTCTTTTATTTTCTTTATCCAATTTATTAAGTTGCTTCATTCTCTTACTGCCCTTTGGCAAGATTTTGTCTCTCTTTTTGTGTAGAAGGTCAGAAAGGTTGTTAACATGACTTTATATACCTCAATCTTTAATTTAGGATTTCATCGTTTTGCAATCCTTTGCCCCTTCGGCTTGGGCACTTTCTTTTTTTAGTAGAACAGAGCTCTCACAGTAACGAAGAAAGGCCTTCTAGTTCCAGTAACGAAGAAAGGCCGCCTAATTTTGACCTTTGGAGTATCAACCAAGCTTCTATGGCACTATAGCATCATTTTCATGGCAGGACTCACTCTTTAATCACTCCTTCAGGTATGGCCTCTAGTATGACCAGATTTAAGGGCAACCCACAGTGCGCAAGCACATCTTTTTGTATGGTGCAACAAATGAACTAGCCTAATGCTTTTAGTAATGCTATTGTCACGTGAAAACCAAAACCAAATGCCTTTGTAGGCATGTACGCAAGCTAAACCAAGCATCTACATGAGTAAAGCATACTGCAAAAATATTAAATTATGCCTAAGGTAGAAAAGAGGTCATCTCAGCTTTGCCTCAAAACTTCACCACCACTTATAGCTTAATAGACCATCAAGACTAGAAGATGCCCCATCCAGAAAGTTCTCCATATCCTCTTTCAATTGCAAATTCTACAATTGCAACAACATTGGCTATTAGCCTGAAGAATGTTTTGGCATGCAGGATACCATGCCTCCTCTTCTACACAAGCTTTTACAGTCCAAAATAAGGCGATGAGAACTTAGGCTCATCCTGCAGATGAATGCCCATTCATGCTTTACAATATTTTACATCTTATTCTTAAATAATACAACATTCCTCGGATGTAACTATTGAAGTATCACTGTCCACATAATCTAGAGCTAACCACAAAGGACTAATAACTGTGGTTATATTATCTCTCAATCCTACTTACAAAAGCATCTAACGGTGGAAGCTCTTTCACAATTTCTTGCCAATCAGGCAATCCCTGCAAAATAGATTTTCAGTTATTTTAATCAGCACTTATTGAGGGAAAAAGAAAACGCATAAACTACAAATACGGCATATTTGATGATCCAGATTGTATACAACTTTTCCTAGATTTCATAAATGTTTTCCACGCATCCTGATCTTTTGAAGGCCGGAGCATGCATCTACAAAGCCCAATGCTCTGCATTATAAATGTGCAGCTAACCGATTGCTTGTGCAGTTGGTCCTGACCTGAGTCTTACTAAATCTTACAGGTGTTTTTATAGGTATTCCTAGAATATGATCCATCGCAACTAAGACTAAATATTTTACATTTAACCTGTCCCCTTGTCCAATAAAAGAGAGACATCATTCGTTATTGCATTGTTTCCAATCATCCAATGAATATAAATGCATTATCATTACCCGACCAGACTTCCGAACACGCCCATCGAGACGGAGCACTACATACACTTCTTCACCTGGTGTTAATCCTTCAGATTCTTGTTGCTCATAAATCCACCTGCAAAAGTCATATTGTTTTATGAGTCATTTAATACATAAAGTTGGCATTAAATGTTTCATGCTGCCATTCAAAATTTCCTTTCAAGGTAAGGTCTAAAGCTTCGTCACTATGTCATTTAATCACTCTTGGAGGAATAGCTCAAAAGACGAAGTGTAAGTGCACAAAAGGATGTTTTTGTTGGAGGAATAGTCCATATGAAAAGATATTTGCCGAAGCTCTTGCTGAGCCAAGAAGCCAATGGAATAGTCCATATGAAATGATGCTAGCCATAGCTCTTGCTAGGGGATACATTTAGTTAGTGTCTAAGTAGTCTTTTTTGTTGATGTAATTTACTTCCACTTCTTGCAATTACAAGTTTGTTATTACAGAAAATTACCACCAAGACCATGGCAGAGGGCATTAACATCGCATCTGCAGTGTATGTTTTGAACATGTAGCTGTAAAAGGAAGATGTTGTCCCTGGTCTCTTTGGGGAACAAATCTTATACACTGCATGTTGGATGTGCAACACATATCCATACTTTAAAGCATCTGTTTAAGCTAGGCTACAAGTTAAGAAATTCATTTTTGTAACGATGCTCCTGAAACCAAAACATATATGTTTTATAATTTAATCAGAATTATTATTATATTAACGTCGACGAGAGACCACTTGGATCTATGAGACCAAATATCTATGAAATCAGAAAACTTTCTTCGTCTTGGATACGGTATAAAACGATGTCAGACTTGTTTTCTCTTTTAAAGGACTGCTTATGTTTTTCCTTTAGTGTCCGCTTTCTTCTTCTAGACACTTTCATGGTTACCCCTTTTGAGATCGGATGAGATGGTCCAGGAAGAGGACCTGACTTCCATTTATTATCATTATTACCTCCAATGAGAAAGAGAGTGATCAACCTTTGTGTAGGGTCAATTTCCTGTCCCGCTCTTCCCCCAGCCTGCTCCCAAAACAGGCAATGGAATCTGCCCTGTATTACATACTAGACTGGACATGTAAAGATGAAACGTTCCTCAGACTCAATAACGTTCAACTGACACAATCTGCAGATCCTCTTCGAGCGCTCGACCTTGGGTCTACTTGCACGGCCAGCCTCAATCTCAAGCTGATGAGATGAGACCCTGAGCTGACCAATAGCATACTAGTACGTCTCGCTTTATGTGCTAGGTGAATATTCAGATACCCTGGTCGCTCGATGAAACCATCTTCATTGATCTCAAGGAAGCTATTTTTGTAGAACTGCATCTTGGTGGAAAGATCTTTGGAGTTACCCATGTCCTTAATATATATGAGATTTCCAGATCGTGCCGTATGAGCTGATTCTTATCTTTTTGAAGTCTAGGTTTGCCACAGCATTGGCTGCATTCATTATATCGGAAGGGAGACAGGTTTCCCAAACCAAATCCTAAAGAGGCAGCCATTGCGATGCCTTTGCGTACCAACACTCTTGCACTCCCTTTTCAGCCAACTCTACGGTAATCCATGGAAGCCTGCATGACCCTGCTGGTGCACTTTATGCAAAAACAAGACTAACTGGAATGCTGCATCCAGTTTCAGAGGAGTGGCTGAAAATTCTGCTAATATGATTAATTGCGACACAGAGGCTTTGCTCATAATTATTTTGGACAGAAAATAGATTTGCAATCTCTCTATTTGAGCCCATTCTTTGGCTGTCACGTCCGTCCCCCACATCAAGGCTCCATATAGAGCAGCTGGTCTAATTAAGGTATTGAAAAGATGAAGCTTTGCTGGGACATCTTGAAACTCCGCTTAGAAACATTTTCTTTCTAGCATTGCAAGCGAGGCATATCCTTTTATGAGTCTTGCATATGCTGCATCTTTCATGCTAAAGACGAGGCCCTCAAATTGTACACCCAAATAAGTATAATGAGAGCCCACTTCCACTTGTTGACCCATGAAAAAGAAGGGGCTGCGGTGCATGCAAGCTCGTGAGGTTTCCAAGTTCAGTTTAAGCTCTCTTTGTGCGCAGAATTTCTCAAATGCCAACAAACAATGCTGAAGGCCTTCAAGGAAAGAGGATATAAGTACCACATCATCCGCATATAACAGGATGGATATGCGTTCATCAGCTAAAGCAGATCCGTCATCTAGATCGACCCGTCTCCCTAATCGGTCCCTAGTTAGTCGATCTACAGATCATGCATGGCCCCCACGCACGACCTCCCAGCTATGTATTATTATCACATCTGCTGATGTACTTCATAGTTGGGCTGTACCTTCCTTAGGTGTAAAATGTGATGCTGTACCTCACCTCCAAGCACTGCTACAAAGCTTTCCCTCACCTCCAAGCACTGCTACAAAGCTTTCCAGTTCGTCACTGTACAAACCGAAGAGTGTGGGGGACAAGGGACAGCCCTGTTTTAACCCCAATTGTGCTGCTTATTTCATCCAACCAGCCTCCAGGCATTTTAATTCTTCCCATAACATTTTCATAGAGCTTCTGAACAAATTTGGAAGGCTTGGTAATAGATGAGAGTGCACCAACTGGACAAATTGGTTTATAAGAGAAAAACAAGACAAAAGTAACAAGTCGAGTAATGACTTATACAGTCATTACTGATGATGTGGCAGGTGATGATGTGGCATCATCTGAGCCACACAAGTATTATTTAGGGTTAGGTTAGAGTGGAAGTTTCTAAACTCCAACACCCCTGCTGAAACTGAACTCTAACTAAGAAGTAAAGACCCCTGTTGAGTACTCATTGTTTCAGGGATTCAATACCCAACAAACACTTCATCTGTCTGAATGGAGTACCAATGAGAGACTTTGTCATGCCACCCGCAAGCTGTTTGGCTGTCTCACGGTACTGTAAATCTAAGATGAACAGCTGCAATTGTTCTCGAACAAAGCATACTTTCAGATCTAAATGCTTGGTGTCTTGATGGTACTTGTAGTCTTTTACCAAATCTATAGCACCGGAGTTGTCCACAAAGATCTTGGCTCATGTAATAGGTAACTGAAGATCCTGAAATAAGTGCAGCAGCCATAGCATCTCTTGTGTACCAGTACACAGAGCTTTAAGCTCAGCCTCTGTTGTACTTAAACTGACAGTAGTTTGTTTCCTCGATATCGAAGTGATTAAACTAGTGCCAAAGAAGGGAACATACCCAGTTGTAGATTTTCTAAGAAATCAAGATCATTACCTGCATGATCTGCATCAGTGTAAAAAGAAAGAGTAGGATGATCTTGCTTACGATAAATGAGACCTTCAATGATAGTTCCCTTTAAGTAGGCCAGAATTCTTTTGGCTGCACTCTTTTCGCTGCACGCCAATGAAGCTGAGTAGGAACTTGAATAAACCTGCTGACTTGCCCAACAACAAATGTTATATCTGGCCTGGTAGTGGTGCGATATATTAGAGAATCAACCAACTGTCGATACAGTGTTGCATCACACAATTCACCATTAGGATCCAACCAACTTGAGACCACGCTCACAAGGAGTAATAGCAGACTTACAATCCTGCATTAAAAAACGGCCAGCAGATTTTTATTATGCTTTGAGTAAGTTGAATAAAGGTAGGATGCTGCCAAATCTCAACTCCAAGGCAAAAATGCAGCAATTCCTAAGTTTGTTACTTCGAAGGCAGACTGCATCTCTTCTTTGATTTCAGCAATCAAATGAAGGGCATTACCTGTAATGATAGTGCCATCCACATAGAGTTAAAATGCATATTTGATCACCATCTGTTTTGTAATATAAACTAGGATCCGCCCTGGACCTAGTAAAACCTTGATCAAGAAGAAATAAGTTTATCTTTTCATACCAACATCTTGGGGCTTGTTTCAAGCCATAGATACTCCTTTTCAGTTTGCAAACAAGATGCTCATCTCCTTGCTTGATAAACCCTGCTGGCTGTTCCATGTAAATGAGCTCATGTAGATCACCATTAAGAAAAGCACTTTTGAAATCAAGCTGATGCAACTGCCAATCCCTGCTGGCTGCAAGAGCAATCACAGCTCGTACTGTAGACATACGAGCCACTGGTGCAAATACTTCAGTGTAATCAAGACCAAACTACTGATTGTAGCCTTTAACTACTAACCGGGCCTTACACGTAGCCATGCTGCCATCTGCATGAAACTTGGTCTTGTAGACCCATTTATTACCAATAACATGCTGACCCTTTGATCTAGGCACCAATTGCTAGGTACATTGTTTCATAAGCATAGAGAACTCCTTTTTTCATAGCGTCATCCCACTGTTGCAGACCTGCTGCTTCCTTAAAGGTCTGAGGATCCTTATGAGCATAGGTTGTAGCCATAAGAGCATAATTACAAGATTCTACAACCTTAGGAGGGAGAACAACTAATCTTCTTGACCTTCGCCATGATTTCTGAAGATCAGAAGGTACAGATAAATTTGTAGCTGCAAAACCTAAATGAGATATTCATCATGTACATGAATGGGCCAATGTTCAAAAACATTATCCAAAACATAAGCATCATTCACGAGATCATTTGATGCTTCAGGATTAATGGAGGACTGTGATGAAGAATGCTCAACAACCATTTCTGTAGGAAAAAATGGTAAAGGTCGAACAGTGAAATTTTTACTACCACTGATAGAAGTCTGACTTTCTGAACTGTTGTGAGATTCCAAAACAGTACCAGAACTTGCTGCAGAAGTAGTACTTGAAGTAGAAGAGTCAAGATGTTGAAAGAGATGACGAATGAGCTCCTGCTCAAATGGACTGTGGCCAGAACCATGATATTCTTCATGTTCAGCAAACTGAACACTCCGCGAGACAAAAACTTGGTGAGACTGAGGGACATATAATTTCCAGCCTGAATGTTGAGTAGGATAACCTACAAAAAATACATTTGATTTCCCTTTCAGATTGCTTCCCTTTTTTCTTTAAAATCTCCATGGGAATAGCCGAATAAGCTACACATCCAAAGACTCGTAGATCTTGCACATCTGGTTTGCGTCCATACATAGCCTCATAAGGTGTGTCATTGCTCAAGGCTACTGTTGGAGCCCTGTTACCAAGATATGCGGCAGTCTGCAAAGCTTCCCCCCAAAGATGGACTTAAATGTCTATGGGAAAGCTTGGATCTGACCAAATTCTGCAAAAAACGATTTCTTCTTTCAGCGACTCCATTCTGAGAATGTGCATATGGCACAATCAATTCGCGTCTGATGCCATAAGCATGACAATAGTCATTAAAAGCATTATTGACATATTCAGTGCCATTATCTGTATGAAGAGTTTTGAGAGGTCTACCCAACTGTTTTTCAATAAGAATGTGAAACTCCTTAAAGGTAGGAATTACTTGATCCTTAGTTTTCAAACAAAACACCCAAGTGAAGCGAGTGCAATCATCAACAAGCACCAAAAAATAGCGTGCTCCTCCCAAAGAAGTTGTGGGCATGTAACATAGGTCAGAATGCACCAATTCTAAATGAGATTCTGCTCTATAAGCTGCATGTGTTGGATATGGTGCATGAGACTGTTTACCTTTGTGACAGGCTTCACACTCCAACGCACGAGACTTCAATGCAGGTAGTCCTAGTACCATTTGCAGCCTAGAAAGCTCACCTATCGCTTGACCACCAATATGCCCAAATCTAGCATGCCGAGATGCTCTTTAGGTAACTTAGGTGCAACAAAGGAAGAGCCATAGGAAACAGGTGTTGGATCTGCATCTAAAGTATATAGACCTGCATGATTCATGTGCCCTGTACCGAGAATTTTCAATTGCTCAGTTTGATAAACTCAAATGGACTCTTCTCAGTCAGGTACTTACCATCCCAAAGATAACATGTTTGTGCTCTTTATCAAAGGTAAAAACAGATATAAGATTAGCATTAAGTTCTGGAAGATGACTAACATTAGGAACATGAAGAATTCCCGTTGAAGATTTGAAATCTGCACCTCCTTGAGCTTGAGACTGACACACATTTCCATTTCCCATAGCCACCAAAAACAGAATGATCTTCTTTTGGATGAGAAAGATGCTTAGATGATCCTGTTAGATGACAAGAAGCACCAGAATCCATCATATAATTTGAAGAAATAAGAAACTGATCTTTGGCTGCATAAGCAAGGTATTCATTGGTAAACATAGAGGACAATATTGTTGCACCAGAAATTGCATTAGCAGAGCTATGAGAAGTAGCAGTAGAAGTAGACGTAGAAGTAGAATTCTGTAATATTCTTTTAAAATCTGGACACTGATTTCTATTGCCAACAATGCCAACACGTCACTTGAGATTTGTCCTTTTTCGGTCTATCATCCTGCTTCTGTTTTCCTTTGTTCTGTTGAGCCATAGCTGAGCAATTTGTGCCTCTGCCTTTTTTATTTTTCTGTTACATTCCAGCTCTTCTTGACCAAGTACAGTCTGAATTTCAGCAAAAGTCCATTTGCAATTCCTGGTCGTTTTAATAGAGCCAATAATGCTTTGATATTTATCTCCAACACTTCTAAATACCAAAAGAATCAAGTCCTGATCAGTAATTGTACCTCCAGCACTAATCAATTCCTCCCTAAGAGTCTTGAGTTGTGAAAAGTAACCAATACAGGCTGCCAAAGTCAGATCAGCCATTTTCTCTTTGAGAATAAATACACTCCAAGTCCTTGAACTGTACAAAGATCATGTAGATACTTCCATGCTTCTGCAAATGTTTTATGTGACTTAACCTGTCTTCTCAAATCAACAGCCACGAAAGCTCTGAGATAATTCAATGCCTTCTTGTCATCTGCAGGTTTAACTGTAGCATCCCAGGTTGTATCCAACACTCCATCAAGATCTAGCAATCCCAAATAAACTTCAAAAAATTCACTCCATGAGACATCCAGCACAGGATTGGTGCAGACTTTCCAAGGATCAACACCAACCATGATTCTTTTGACCAAGACATTCCTTCAAGAAACTCTCAAATTCTTCAAGAATCTCCAAGAACTCAAGAAATCAATCAATCTTGTAGCAGTCACTGCTCTGCAGCGTAAAACCGACCTGCCTGCAAAGAATCAACAAGATTTGAATCAAGATTTAAGAGATCTACCTCTGATACTTGATTGACTGTCCTGCTTTTTCTGCACCAAATCTGCGAAAATATCCCCTTAGACTCATCCAACAGAGCCAAGAGCAGGCTCAATGATTAGCCAAGGTCCCTGATCTTAGAAGATCAGGTGAAAATTCCAAGTAGCAGAAAAACTGTGACAGACGAACTCTCTCTTCAAGAACCGGCAACTGGACAAATTGGTTTATAATTGGTTTAGAAGAGAAAAACAAGGCAAAAGTAGCAAGTCGAGTAATGACTTATATAGTCATTGCTGATGATGCGGCAGGTGATGACGTGGCATCATCTGAGCCGCACAAGTATTATCCAGGGTTAGGTTACAGTGAAAGTTTTCTAAACTCCAACAGCTTCAAAACGGCCATATGACTTGCTGCGACAATCCCAGTTCAATAAGTCTATGAAATATGCGGTTTTGAGGAACCGTAACAAAGGCTTTGCGGAAATCCTCAAAGCAGCAATACACTTTTGTTTTCATGGCTTTAGCTTCCTCAGTGTAGACCGCAAGGTAAAATTTTGATCTATTGTTGATAAATTTCTCCTGAAACCAGCCTGACCCTTTGCTTTATGGAGATCTATTGTTGATAAATTTCTCCTGAAACCAGCCTGACCCTTTGCTTTATGGAGATCTATTGTTGATAAATTTCTC
>JAANSK020035355.1:0-17697 GCA_011763485.2 Isoetes engelmannii
TACTCAGCACCTAGCTGTGAAGAGGTTACGGTTCAGGGAGCGTTTGGTGAAGGTCTGCTTGTTGCTTCGGTCCATTTGCTTTGTTTAGCTTGTTTGTTTGTAAGGACTTCGGTCCTTGTTCTAGTTAAGGACTTCGGTCCCCCTTGTACTTTGCCGTCTCATAGGCCTCTGGCCTCCGTGGATGTTAAAATATACTTCCTTCCTATTCATCCTGGCAACAAAAGACCATATTACAATTTAATATGAAGTGCATATTCAGGCCTCAAAGATAGTTTCCAGCCATGCTATATATGGCCTTCTATTTTCTTGTAGAAAAAAGCAAGACCCAATGCAATAAATATTTCTGCTAAATTAACAACCAGTGCAGTAAACATTTTTGCTACATTCAAAGTACCTTAGTTTAGAAACATGGCTCCGAGGCTCAAGAAACCCAAGACACCCTCATAAAACGTAAAAAATGAACCGTTTCTTACATCTTCCATGTGCAACAGACGTAGACAATTGTATGTGATGCATTATGTAAATACTGTAACACTTACCTCCAAATTTATCTAAAACGTCAAGGTTCTCTATGATTTACAAATTGAGGATGTCATGGCATTCCTTTTTTATTAATACTGACAGGTCATGAAGATGTCAATGCTAATAAAAAAGGAACTAACATGTGTATGTGCATCGAATAAGGCCTGCTTAGTATGACACTATGGTATTCTAATTAAATAGCAGTAGATCTAGAGTCTTGCTGTAACAACTAACACTATGATGTGCTATAAGCAATACATCGGCTTAACACTTGATATAGATGTGCCAAGTATACTGGAATGACAACATATTCTTTTTTTTTTTTTTTTTTTGAGGTTAAGGCAGTATTATATTATATGCAAAGGAAATTACATGAATATACAATAGTCACAAAGGGAAAAAAACAAACCCTTGTGACTAGGATCACGGCCAGAAAGCCGAGAAAAAACAGAATGGAGAGGTTTCAGCTTTAAGATTAACAAAATTAGCTGAAACCATTACAGGTTATACATAATTAAAAAAGAGTTTTGAAGTTTTTCCAGTAGTCTGCAATCATTCATATCCCAGAGTAAACTCCAAGGGATCAACCTGTATAAGCCCAAAGAGGGTCTGCAGCTCTTCCAAATTGAAGGGAGTATGATCCATGAATTCCAGCATCAATTTAGAGGTGATGCCAAAATGCTCCTCCCATTTTGCAACAAAGAACGGGCGCAGACTATTCCACCACCAAAGGTCTTCATCCTCCAAGATAATGTCAATGGCAGTCTGAGCAAGGATTTCCTCTTTGAGGGTTCTCATTTTGTCTTCAATTTTGCTCCTTGTCCACTTTTCTAGGATGGGCTTCTCATACATTCCAAGTTCAGGTGGGAACATCAGCTCGAAGTGGTGCCAAACAAATGCTGCCATCATCAAAAACTTCATCAGAAAGAGATAATTTGAAGAAAGCAAAGAAGCCAATGACAGCATATTCAACAGAAGAAATAAATTAGGTGCAGTCCATTCCAAAAGCTAGTTGAGCCTAAGAATATCATAAATGTTAGAATTTTGTAGGGTACCTACTTTGATTTCTTCTTCAACACATGAAGCAATTTTTCCACTGCTTTTGAGAAGCTTTTGATGATGATACACCAGCTTCAAGAATGTCTTTTGATTGTACAGAACAGTTGAAATAGCTTAAAACTCTTTAGGATCTGTTAAATGCAAATAATGGAGGTCAGGAGGACTCTTTAGTCAAAAGATATCATCATATTGATTCAGATACAAAATGGAAAGATTTATGGATTCCTCTGAAGCGTTCAAGAACGTCACAACATGCTAGTTTTTATTAAAGCCAAATGGACTTATTTATGTCATGCCAAAAATGTTCTTAGGCTTGGTCAAAGTATCTGTAACATGATGATGAGGGTCACCTCATTCGGCCCCTATAATGATGAGCTAGAAGGGTTGGGAGCTGTGCAATACCAAGAATTGTTTTCTTCACTTGCCCAATATTATGAAGTACGTGGCAGGGCTCATCTTGCAATTAAGCACATGGCAGCCGAATGGAAATGATAAGCTTTTATGTCCATGAACTCAATCATCTGACCGCCACGCAGGCAAGAGCTAAATGACAAGCAAGTATAGTCATCAAAGCTAAGCCATCACAGCTATGCAAACATGCTGCTCCTGTTCTCCCTGCATATGTCTAGCAAAATTGGCCTTGGCTTTAAACTTCACAGCAGATCCTAGTCTCTACTATCAGCAAGCTAATGGCCAGATATGTGATCTTATATGGATGATTCCATCAGCACAGGGAATGCAGCCCCCAATGATTGCAAAATTAAAGGAGCATATTAAAAGCTCCTTTGAGGAAATAGACCTATTGCCTAGGAATTGAAAGAATGCATCCATCATGCTCACTCAGGCCGAATAAATAAAGTGTTGCTTGCAAAGATTTCGTATGGATCCAAGCCGCCTCCTGCTGAACAATCCATCAAACTTACCTTGGATATTAATGGAGAACCATGTAATACAACCAGTTTCAGATCCAGATGCCAGCCCTGAGATCAAGTTTACCTCTAAAAAAACTAGAAGATCTTGCAAAATCGGCTTCATACCATACAAATCTGTCTGCCAAATCCGGCTATATGCCATATCCGGCTAACACAAGCTGCAAATGATAGCCTCAAGACACCATGTACGATTCACCTTCCGCTTCAGCTGCCACTGCCCGTGAATTAGCCCAGGACTAAAGGCAACACATCCACTGTGCGCAGAAGTGCCAGAACGATCGCTACCATCTAAGTGTCCCTTCACTCACGAAAATCCGAAGCAATCCAAGCCGCAAAATATCACCAATTTAAAGATATTCCCCAGAATATTACAAGCAAACTAAATCGGAGCCTTCTACGCACCTCCAGCAAAAGGCAACCCAAAAATATACCAACATACCTTTCGAAGCAAATACTTGAAAATTCATCAATTTCAAGCAACTTTTAGTAACATTCCCTATGAAGCAAATACTTTCAGAAAGAACAAATTCAACTTTCAGAAAGAACAATTTCAACTGACTTCTCCACAACATAGAACCAGTTTCGATTCTATCACCTGTACATGGCCTTCCCAAAATAAAGTTCACAAATTATAACAGGTTCCATAGAAATAGAAATAAATCGTGCAAAAGCCTACTACTGTTGACATTTTAAAAGTCCAAAAAAAATAAGAGCACTCTGGCGGGTTCCAGTAACCATAAATCTTCACAATTGCTATTGTCCAAATCCATATTTTAACTACTTTTTATAGTGCGCTAATATTCCAACAGTACCAGCTTCTTGTCCATAGGCAAATTTAAATATCTCAAGCCACGCATTCCTCTGTTCTGGAGCAAATACAACAGCTATTGCAATGCACCCTAAGTCATATGCATTCCTCTGTTCTGGAGCTCTTATCTTCTCTGCAGAATCCTCGTTCTTCAAAATGGTGTAGGCCTCGTCTGATAGTGGTGACACCATATGCTTTTCATCTGAAGATAAACCATCAAAGTAGCTTCTCCATGGCTCATCATATACAGGATCCTTCTTTAAGATCTTTGCCACCTTCCACCTTGCATTTGTTAAGCATACTTTCCTCCTCCTCTTTGCAATCTCTGCTCGTGCCTTCTTGAGAGGTGCAGTTTCCATCTCTAACCTACTTGTTTCCTTCTCTTGTATACTATATGACATATGAGGCGTATACCATATCACATATATATGGGTTATGCCTTATGACACATATGCCATATGAAATTACAAATGCATATGAGACATATGTCCTATATGTCATTATATATATGACACAAATGCTATATAACACATATGAGGCGTATACCATATAACATATATCTGAGTTATGCCTTATGACACATATGCCATATGAAATCACAAATGCATATGAGACATATGTCATATATGTCATTATATATATGAGACAAATGTTATATAACATATATTTGACTTATGCCTGAGCCTTTGGTTTAGTGGTAACACACTAGTCCTAGAACATGTGTATCATGAGTTCCAGTCCGTCTGGAGTTGCATTATATATAGACCTGTGCCATATCCATATGCCATTACAAATACCACGTGACATATTTATATTACAAGAAATTTATCGCGGCGGCGGAGGTCACTGCTATCTACAGGAACAACACCATCACCTACAGAGGCCACTGTCATGCACCGAAACAACAACAGTAACGTCACCCGCATAAATCTCGCCACCCAAAGAACGGGATTCAAACCAATTACCAAAAGCAAGCCAGTGCTCAACTACAACCCATTCTTCTCTTTTGAATCGTTTAGCAACTGGGAGTAATTCATCTTTTCCTAACCAAATCATCTCAAAGTGTCTACGCTTCCTTCTGTCCATCTTGTATGCATGGCTCCAGACCAGAACATGAACAATTTATAAGAATCCATAAAAACTACCATCCGCCACCCTTTAATACCATTTGCAGATGCCAATAAATACATGCAAATTATAAAAGGTTTCTCTGGATGATTCTTTCTATCTTGTTGAGATAAATCTCTTCCCCAGTTCATGGTGTTGTAGCATTAAGCTTGTATTTAGATATAATGTTTTGTAGCTATCCATAAGAGTATATAAGTGGTGTTAAGCTCTACTGTCTTTCATTGAGCATTAAGCTTGTATTTAGATATCATTTTTTAGCAATCCTTAAGAGTATATAAGCAGTCTATTGTCTTTCATTGAACATTTTTTTGTTATGTGATGCTTTAAGCACCCTCATTTTACTTTTCAGGCTGGTTTGGCCATTGCTGTAGCAATTGCATTTGTGGAATGGTGGCAATGCAAACAGAACAAAATTGATGGTAAAGTATTTTCTTATCTCATATTGTCTTGTTTCCCACCCCATATATTGTGCAATTTTCATGTATGTACTCTTCTTGTATATCAGAGTAGGGCATCAGTATTGCGTACTGTAATTCCTACTCTGCATAGAGGCTGCCATTCAGTCTTGAACAGCTTTGAGGGGCATGGAAATGAATATAAGTTGATTATTATGCAATTGCTCCAGCAATGGCCAAACCAGCCTGAAAAAATGGCAACAAAAGTGCCTGTACAAATATAAGTAGCAACAAAAGCACAGGGGCATAATATTTTTCTTAGTATTACTTGAAAGGACGAAAGGAAGACCACCTGTTACAAGACTGGGAGGCACATAGAAGGCGATCCAGCCAGTAACCAAAATTTCTACTTACAAAAGGCAACCATTGGACCAATTCTACAATGACCGGTCTTCAACCAAAGCCTTAAGGACTTCCTTTTTATTTTTAAATTTGCAATTCACAAATTCATAAGTAGTAATTAGAATATAAATAAACATTGATTGGGGAGGTAGCTTAGTGGAAGAGTGCTTAGCATACATGCGTGGATGAAGAGGTCTGGAGATCGAAACCCTACCTCTCCGCATACATGCATGGATGAAGAGGTTTGGGGATCGAAACCCCACCCCTCCAACTTAAATTATTATTATTTTTGTTTCAATTTTTGTTGTTCTATTCACTATCTTTATTATTGCGCTTGTATGAGGTCCGGGGATCAAAACCCCACTACTCCAACTTAAATCATTACTTTATTTTTGTTTCAATTTGTATTGTTTTGTTCACTAACTTTATTATTGTGCTTGCATACATGCGTGGATGCAAGAGGTATGGGGATCGAAACCCCACCCCTCCAACTTAAATTATTATTATTTTTGTTTCAATTTTTGTTGTTCTATTCACTATCTTTATTATTGCGCTTGTATGAGGTCTGGGGATCGAAACCCCACTAGTCCAACTTAAATTATTACTTATTTTATTTTTGTTTCAATTTGTATTGTTTTGTTCACTAACTTTATTATTGTGCTTGCATACATGCGTGGATGCAAAAGGTCTCGAGATCTAAACCCCACAACTCCGACTTATATTAGGAGGCTTGACTAACCCCGCACAATATTCCTTGCATTTCTAGCATATCCACTAGTTATGACACATCGTTAAAATCAAATGCACCATTGGATTTTCAATTTTAACATCTGACGGTTAAGAAAAATAGAAGCACCGAAAATAACGTCGTTTATCCACCTTCTTCGATGACCCTCTTTAGCTGCAATCTTTCCTTTGAAATTCTGCTATTAAAGCTAAAGCAGAATTCTATCAATACGACATTTGCTTGCCATGACACTATAAAAGGCACACTTCTTATGTTGAAAGGGGAGGCATTATAGGAAGGGCCTTGAAGCGTTGGTGCAGGCACATTTGAGGCACATATAATCTTGAAAAGTGTCAAAAAATCTTTTCGTACCTCAAATTTAATTGCGGAGGTATGATAATTCAAATATTTTCCTTTATATACATGACATTGAGGCAAGAAAGCTAAAAAATATTGAGGTCTCTCTAGAAGAAATGGCAACAACTTGCACTTAAGACCATTTGAGTATGGCCCGAACACCAGCTGAGCTGGGCCTCTTGGAGCTTTAACCGACATGTCTAGGGCTCGCGTTCATGACTGTAAGTATTCATTAAGCAGCCAATTGAAAGGTTGCAAGCCAAGGGATATTGTAGCTCCTTCCCTGGGAATCTCTTTTTAGTGGGGACCTTTAGTGAAATTTTTTACTTTCAAACTTTCCATTTCCAATTTGAAGGTGTGAATATTTATTCTACTTTGGATAGGTAGAGGATTTATTCAGTGTTGTCATTCAGCCTTGGACAACTTGAGGGGCATGGAAATGAATATGATGCTAAATAATATGTGTAACATACACCTGCTGATGTTGTAAGCATTAGGCAGGACTTTGAGAGTAAAAATGTAGAGGAATATAATCTACTTACATGGCACTTCCAGAAAGATCTTTTTCCTCATGGATTAGAAGGATATGGTCGAACTTGTGGACCAGTTTGTGAGAATACGTGAATAGGGTGGCTTTGGAGTTATCTCTTTGTAGTGCCATATCCTGGGCTTTAGTGAGGCTCATGGTCAAGCCTTGCTCGTGTACATGAACTCCATTTGTACCATCAACATGCACTAAGCCGGTTAGGTAACCCATGGTGCAAGAGCTAGTGATGAGGAACTCTGTAAAAAGGAACCTCGAGCAGAGAAGAATAATGCCAAGGACATGGATGTGGAAGAGAATAATGCAAACAAGAATGATGCCGAGGACATGGATGTGAAAGAAAATAATGCAACTAGGAATGATAAGCCACCTGAAGCAAATATAGATAATAGTAAAACTAGTTGGTGCTAATGAGGATAGAAGAATAGTAGTTTTCAGATTAACATGGAAGGATGAGAAAGTGGATTTGCATCATCAGTGCAATAGATGACTTATTGTTGAAGGTGTGCTTATACTATGGAATCCTATGCATTGCTACAATGGACATGCTATTGGTGATGACTTTGTGGGAGTCTCCATTTCTTCAATACAACTACATAATTTTAGTACTGAGCTGAAGGACAAACATTGTCATGCTTGCAATAACATCAATAGTGGTTTAGAGTTGCCAGCCTTGTTGCTCTGGCCAGTGGATTATGTTGAGATAATAGGAAAAGGGTTGCTAAGAACTGAGCGGGTTGGAGAAAATAATGTAGTGGTAGACGAGAACGACATTCCAAGCATACTTCCTATAGAATGTGTCAATACCAGAAAGAAGGCCCTACAACTTCCTTGAGAGAAGGAAAAGAGAGAAAAATGTTCAGACTGTGAGAGATGCTAATAACTGTAGTGAAGATAGTGAAGAGACCATGCAAGCCATCAGAGGAGGGGACTATAGCTGCCCCAACAACTGCTTTCGAAGATTTACAGTAAAAGAACTAGTGGAAGTCAGATCAATCTATAAGGAGAAGACTCATTATGCTAGAAAAACTTATATTTACAACATTATAGAACATGCATTTGGGTCATCACTCGATGTAAGGAACAAGAGATTTCCTATTGGTGGGAAATGGATATGCAGCAATGCAGTGTCAAACATACTAGGTATATCAGCCTCTACATAGTGAAGATTTCGGCAGAACTAAAAGAGGAATTGGCATGGTAATCGAGGAAAGATGAGGACAACATCCAGGGTGCTTGCAACTTAGAATTTATTCGAGAAGTTTACTAACTATCATGTTGAGAGTATGCCTCACAAAAGTGCGGTTGATGAAGAGGGGTGCAGGAAAGTAGTTCGAATGTTGCCTGCATATTTCACATAGAAAGTGATTTTACAAATGATCAGCAGTCTTCTAGAGGAAATGAAAGTGGACAAGATTTCACAATCAACCTTCAGCAAGCTCTTGACTAAGCATTTTTCATATGTGAAAATGATACAATATAATTATTTCTCAAAGTGCAATATATTATAAACTTGAGAAGTCGAAACGTGAGGCGGAAAGATCAGTTGTTCGGAAAAAATGAGAGTTCACATAATGGAGAAAATATCATATCGGTCAACATATTGGATGTTGAGATGTTTATCTATAATAAAACCAGAGAATTTTCTAAGTATCATTCATGACAAGATGGATTAGCAAAAAACTTGTTTGCCTCAATTTAGGGCTATAGCAAAGTCTGTTACACGGTCCTTTCCATTGCAAATATCATTAGTTGGATTTATAACTCATGGTTGGGGAACAGTGCATCATGGCCATTTTACATTAAAATTGTGGAATGATGGCCCAGACTTTCATGTTGGTAGCATTGCAAAAGCGTTGCGCGATTTGGAACATGGTTTTAATGGCAATGTTCATTCTACTAAGGCATTGCAACATCTTTACCATGCATTGCATGATACTGCTCCCATGAAACTAGAAGACTTGACCATAGGAAGGATAAATGGGCCAGCACCTGCAATTCATGTGAACCCAATAACGGGACGCCGACTACACAAGAAGTTGCTCTTGCAACTTGACAATTGTGCTGGCCAGAATAAAAATAGATACTTGTTTGCATACTTGTCGTATCTTACATGGGTTGGAGTCTTTGAAATAATCTATGTTGATTACTTGATGCATGGCCACATTCACGAAGAGATTGATGCAATGTTTGGGCATTACATGATCAAATCGCAAAAAGATTATGTCACCACCTACCCGAGACTTCTAGAGCTATTTAAGCAGTGTTGTTCACCTCTTCATGTCGGTTCATTGGTACAAGAAGTCTCTGACTGGAAAGAGTTCTTAGAGGGTCATGCTCATGAAGACCTTAATGAGCATAATGCTCCGTTGCAATTTAGGTTTTGAGTGAAAAATGAAAAGCCAATAATGCAATATAAGATGAGGGCTGGAGATCATGTGTAGAAGCCGAAAGATAAGGATATATTGATTTGGAAAGAGGATGTGGCAGGTGAACTAATGGTGCCGACGGAAGAGTCTAAGACGTTGAAACCATTACCAGAAGTGAAGGACTATGAGCGAACTATGGAAGGGATAATGGAATGTACAAAGTACTGACATAAATTTTTAGCAATAAGCACATAACACCAGAGAGGAGAGCATGCAATGAAGCACTTGTAAACTATTGGAATGAAGTTCATATACTTTTGGGGAGTTTGGAAACAAGCAGTAGGGTCCTTCGAGAGGGTTGACTACCTCAAAGCCGATGGAGGCTCGACCATGATCAGTTCCAACCTGATTAGCAGCCGATCCACTTGATGACAGAGGAGTCCGAAGAGGAGGTGAAAGAGGAAGAACACTCTGTTGTACCTAGAAAGCAGAGTCCCAAGTATTATGGACTTGCTCTATATGATCATAAGCTGGATCTGAAGGATGACCAATATTTGATCGTCAGGCCACCAGATTAGCAGCCGATCCACTTGATGACAGAGGAGTCCGAAGAGGAGGTGAAAGAGGAAGAACACTCTGTTGGACCTAGAAAGCAGAGTCCCAAGCATTATGGACTTGCTCCATATGATCCTAAGCTGGATCTGAAGGATAACCAATATTTGATCAGCAGGCCACCAGATGAAGATATGTATCCCATTTGGTTAGGGCATACCATTTCAAGCATTTGTCGGGAAGCTAGTAACCCTAATTGAAACAAGGTGCATATGGAATCGTGCGCCCAGTAAGTGGAAAAGGAGTAATTGCTGAAAAAGAACCCTACAAAGATAATTTCAATAAGCAATGGAAGTATGATACAAGTGATCTGCCCCAATAGGTGGAAATAACTTCCGTATTGATGTCATGGAACCCCATAAAGGGCAAGGTTGATCCGAGAAAGGGGTACATGAAGCTTCTAATCTCTATGAAAGATAAAGTTTTGAAGTCATTAGAAAAGATAGCCGAAAATGAAAATAAATACGGGAGTTAATGAGTATCTTATGAGTGAATTTTACTTTCGTTGTAATCCTACTACCAGTGAATCTTACTTTTATTGTATTATCCATTTTCATTGTATGAGTATCTTACATTGTTGATGAGTATATATATGTTGAGTTACATCTACTTCACTATGTGGAATACTGCTTGTGATTAAATAAGTGTTAACTTGTAATTTGAGACTCGTTAGAAAAAGGCTGATGATAAAAAAGTATTTACATGCAATTCCACATTGTTAAAATTGGAGTTGTCACTATTTGTAAATTTCAAAGTGATGGAATAATTTCAAAATAACGAAATCATGGTTTCTTGGCTTAAGATCTAATTCGTTGCTTACCAATAAATTCCTAGAATCCTTATGGCTTTTCCACCAATGGGTTATGATTAGCAACAACACATATATGAATTCTTACCTGGATACCAAGAACAAATTCGAATTAGCGCCAATTGACTGCACACGGAACTGCATAGCACAATCATGATTTTGGGAAGCTTCAACTGGAACCGTTCCTTCCATCATCAATTTGTCGACCTCCAGCTTACACGTTGCTTATCTGCCACTTCCTGTTTGAATTCGAGCATGCATTTCCCAAGTCTCACTATCAAATATGTAGCACAATAACATGGGGTTTTAGGGGGATTTAATATGAATGTATAAATGACCATTTTCAAAACCATATACCATACTCCTAAAACAATTAAATGGGTCGTTATAAAAAAAAAACATAGATTTAATAGAAAAAATAATCACATTAGGCCGCTGGTTGTCTTGGCCAAAGCATTTTTTTTTTTTTTTTGAAAGCTAGGCGAGACATTTTCATTCATATTAAAAAATGGTACACGACCTTGTTTCGGCTCCACAATAGGCCAGATAAAACATTAATCTTAGGTCACCAGGTAGGAAGAATTAGCACACTTAACAAGCAATCACTATGTTGGAGGCCACCGTAAGATGAAGCTTATGTACTCTGGTTGGGGCAACCTTAACCTCTTCCTCTTCACAAACAAAAGGATATGAGCATCTCTCTTTCCAGCCAGCCATTACTAGAATGTATGGCCCTCTTCCCATCCATTGCAACTACTACAGGAATGCAGCTATGCTCGTGGAGCCCTACTAGATAGAATCCTTCCAGATATGAAGCTCAAACTGAAATATGTACTGGAAGAAAGGTTTTTCAGCAAGGAGCCAGCCCAAGAGAGCACCCCTGAAAATCCACTCTCTTCTCCTGCTCATGGTAATATAGGGGCTGTGATCCCTTTTCCCTACTAGTACTAGGTGAAAACAACTCACCATCTTCCCACAAATAAGATACTATGAATAAAATTCCAAGGATGCCATGTTGGTCCAAATACCTTTTACTCCATTCTCACAACTGTCTCACCTTGGCCAAAGCATTGTTATTAGAACATTGAATTATTTTAGTACAGGTTCAAGTCCTCGTATTTCAGATTTCAAAACCTTAGACGAACCCGTATTTGATATTTCAAAATCATAGGCGCCCCCAATCATATTTGATCATAATCGAAACGAGAGGTGCCAGAGGCTTCAACATACGATCTGGGCCTTAGGATCGATGGATATGATGACCGTGGTAGTCCAAGGTGCACCTTGTTTAGAATATGTAGCACAATAACATGGGGTTTTAGGGAGATTTAATATGAATATATAAATGACCATTCCCGAAACCATAGACCATACTCCTAAAACAATTAAATGGGTCGTTATATTTCAATAAAAAAAGAAAATCATGTTAGTTCACTCGTTGTCTTGGCCAAAGCATTGTTATTAGAACATTGAATTATTTTGGTACAGGTTCGAGTCCTCGTATTTAGAACATTGAATTATTTTGGTACAGGTTCGAGTCCTCGTATTTCAGATTTCAAAATCTTAGGCGAATATTTCAGATTTCAAAACCTTAGACGAACCTGTATTTGATATTTCAAATTCAGATTTCAAAACCTTAGGCGAACCTGTATTTGATATTTCAAAATCACAGGTGCCCCCAATCATATTTGTCAAAATCACAGGCACCCCCAATCATATTTGACGTGCCCAGAGGCCCCAACATACGACCTGAGCCTTAAGATCGATGGATCGACGACCGTGGTAGTCAAGGTGCACCTCCTTTCGAATCTTTCGAATATGTAGCCCTGCATGAATCTAGGTACCCAATTCACGAATCTGAAGTATTTGCTCTTAAATTAGCACTAAACCATTCACACAGCTTAGACTCTAGTTTACCCTGCTCTTGAATCAACCTAAGGGTGTATTTCTACGAGGGCGTCCTGGACCCGACCTGGCCTGAGCACGTGCCTGACTCTGTTGGCATAACCTGCAAATGATCTGCAAGGACGAAGCAGCTTCCCATTTCTTCAAGAGCAGACCGGTGAAAGAACAGATGAGAATCAGGCTGATCTCACCGGCAGCAGCCTGGCCAGGGTTGCTCAGAAGGGCATTTTTAGAATTTTCCCTTAAATTTTAGGCATGCGTATTTCATAAACACTGAAATACGAAGGAAAAATCCCACATGCCATTTCCTCTTCGGCGGGGATGGACGGCCCTCGCTAAGTGAAGCCTTTGCCCTATTGTCGTTCTTATAGCTTGTACAAATTACTGATTCTGTCATCTCTGTGGTTGCGCAGATCAATTGCGAAAATGGCAACAAGTTCTTTATTCGTTTCAGAAAGAAAGGATTTCGCCTCTATCGTTGACCGCGCCAAGGTATCTTCCTTTCTTGCGCTTGATTGAAGCTTGTGAAGCTGGTCTGAAATGATGTGGAAGTTCGACAGCTATGCATTGCGTAAAGTTATCGTGTTAGCTGCTAAATGCGTTGGGCCTTGTAGTCACTAAATGATCATGTTTAACAAGGAGGCAAAAATGAGCAGCAACTTAAGATCCTAATGAGAAAGGAGAAGAAAAGAACATTATCTTAAATGATGCTTCTTCACAACTACTTGTGCAGAAAATTACTGTTCTTACGGGGGCTGGCATATCGGCAGAGTCAGGTATTCCGACCTTTAGAGGGGAAGGTGGTTTTTGGCGTACATGGAGTGCTACGGTTTGTTAAACTAAGCATAAATTGCTAAATTGATGTGATTCTAGTTACTGAATTTGATCTATTTGAAGGAACTTGCAACACCAGAAGCCTTTGCTGCTGATCCATCTCTTGTTTGGGAGTTCTATCATTATCGCCGGTTAGTTAATACCTTATAGTTTTTTGATAACAAATGCACATAGTTCGTAAATGTAAAGTGTTGGAGATTGGAAATTATCATCAAATAGAGAATGATGGCATATTAAATGCACTAATTATTTTGAATCATGCAAACATATTAGCCTACTTGAATTCTTGCCAGAAGAGAACATGTTTGGGTTTTAAATGTTTAATTTTGGCTGTTTGATGAGAACTATTGGTTCACCTAACAATGTTTTCCAGTGTAGCCTATAGCAGCGGTAGGATCCAAATGAGGCCAGTGATTTTTAACAGAAGCATGATGGCAATGTTCCTTGTAAACCCATAAATTTCCCAATAGTATAACAGGAGTAGATTCTACTGTTCAGATTCCCATTGCTACTGTTTAGCCATGCACAAGAGGTGCCTGAACAGTTTTAAGAATGCTTACCCACATTCTTAACTTGGATTTTATGTGGACCTTAGTTATACCGTGTGAAAAACGTTTCATTTCATTTCATTATATTAGAATGCTCATTGCAAGGACACACGTTGCAGAGCTGTCTGCTTGGTCACCAGAGTCAGGATATGCAAGGCTTCCATGAAATGGGAAGATATAAAGGATTGTGGTCCCAAAAGTTCTAGCTGGTAATACAACCACTAAGAATGAAGAGGAGTATCTAGTCTTATGATTTTAGGCAATGTGGTCTCAATAGAAGGCATTTTGGTGGTCTATGTTGTCCATCGATTTAGAGATGGAGGCTTACAAAGTTATTGATTTGTAGCCTCCTTCTAGCGGCAGTGCAGACCACTATCAAAAGCTGGACGTTTGAGAAATTTGTTTAATTGATGAGTTATAAGTCACACATGGATGACCATGAATTGGTTTATATATGCTTAAAATTTTCATGAATAAATTATGATACCCTTTTATACAACTGGTTATTGTGGTTTCTAGGTGTGTTGTATCAAAAGCTGCTCCCAACTTGGGACATTATGCAATCTCAGCCTTGGAGAGGAAATGCAAACTTGAGAAAAAGAATTTCACACTGCTGACTCAGGTTCCAATTTGATGATCAGCTTATCCATATGAAATTACATTTATCACCACCTTGTTTTTTGTTGCTAACAATAGAACATAGATGGGCTCCATTTCAAAGCTGGTACAGAGGAAGTTGTAGAGCTGCATGGATCCTTGTGGAAGACACGATGTTGCACTTGCGGCATTGTTAAAGATAACTTTGACATGCCCATTTGCCCAGCACTTGATGGGAAGGTATGATATTTAAGCCGATTGTAACTTGCCATAGTCTCACTTCAATCACTTCGCTGTAAGTGTTTTAACGAAGAGAAGGAAAAACAGTACATATGTGTTAGACTGTAGACATCTTTTGCATCACCAATATCTAATTCTTTTCACCATAAAATGCTTTATTAGGGTGCTCCAGACCTTTCTGTGCGTGATGCAAGAATTCCGACATCAATGCTCCCTCGGTGCAAAGAATGCAACGGACTACATAGGCCACATGTTGTTTGGTTTGGTGAATCCCTAGATAGGGGCATCATGGAGAAGGCTCACTTGTCTTTGGAAGGATGTGACCTTTTCATTGTAGCAGGAACATCGGCTGTAGTTCAGGTAACATGGAAGCATTGCAGCTCTGCATTATTTTGATGAAAGGCTTACCTTACGTCCTTGGGGATCCGTTTGAAAGCCGGCAGCAGGATTTGCTCCTATGGTGAAATACGGTGGCGGCACTGTTGTAGAGTTTAATATTGAGGACACTCCTATTAGTCGATATTGCAGGTACTAAGTGCACGCTTTGCATGGCTTGGATTGTCTTATGATTTGGTTCATGGCAATTGTGCAGATTCAAATTTCAAGGTCCATGCAGCAAGACCCTGCCACTCTATCTCGGATTTCCAGTGGCTGAACTGGAGGAGGGATGCAAGACAGAAGACCTCCCTTAGTGTTAAGAGGTTATCGTATATTTGTCCAGCTTTACTTTCAGGGAGCGAATTTGTATATTTGTCCAGCTTTACTTTCAGGGAGCGAATTTGCATAGAAGGCTTTTACTGGTCATTGGGCAGCGGTTATTACTGGACAGAAATTTTCTCCCAAGATTATGATGCAATCATAATGTTCCTGTCCACTTAGGTCCATCTTCTCTTGAGGTTTCATAACTTCAAAACTCAGTATCAGCCCATTTTGGAGAGAAGGGAGTTAGTTCTATGCCATATACGCCATTCTAAGATACTGGTTCAACCAGCTGGAATGGCACCAAGATCGACATTAAGGTTAGTTTTGCAACTAATGCTCAATAGAACAAGCAGTCCTATGCAGTATTATTTCACTAACAAGTGCTCAAAGCACATTTCTAACGTACGAATGTTCAACTCTCAAATCATTTGTCTTGGTAAAATACTTTGGTTATTTTGCATAGCCCACGAAAGGGAGGGTTGGCCTCCCTTAAACCATGAGCCAGGAGTTTATTCTCCCCACATGTGTTACAGCATTCAGGTATAAACCTATCACACCTCACACCACTGCGACTTCCACTGTCGTTATTCTATGGCCAAAAAAATCCCCCTTCTATTCATAAATATCTGCCGGTACTAAATTTGCCCACATATTTATTAACATGCACATGACCGAATTCATCTGCACTTGAATCGCCTCACAAATCACATGGAGGCAAATGAAATGCACATGTCCTGTCAAAGGCCTCGATCCGGAGAACAATTTTTGTTGTGGCTTTCCGCTCAAATTTACAAGGCTTTTCCATGGCTTCCTCGTGAATTGTTCTTCATCAACGAATACATGTATAAAAAGTCATACGAGATACAGGAATTTACATCTGCTGTGCATATCCAAATTCCAGCCTACAGAAACATGTCATAACTGAACTGCGGCAGCCACAAGCCGTCTGCACACCCACGCCTTTCAGATTTTCAAACTACTTCTACATTCATGGCACACGAACATCTATACAATGCCAGGAGCAACTCATGCCTTCATAGTATTGGGATGCTGGAGGTCCAGGCGATCAATGGCATTGATGTGCCTGATCAGTATGCCTCTCAGCAAATTCATGTGTCCCCGGAAAGACCTGCGTTCCCTCAAGGATATTTTGAGGTCCTCCATTTCCAAGCCCTCCAATGCGTCTTGAAGTCGCTGGATGCTGCTGCACAAACTCTCTTTCACATCCCTGATTCTTGCAAGAACTTCCTCGGAAAGAAGCTCCACATCCATGTGCACATGGAAGCACTCAGACCGTTTGGCATGGTTTGGATGGGAACCATGCATATCTTCCATTGGCTCAGCCTCAGAATCACTATCCAGGTTTTTAATAGCAATGGGATAAGACGGACCGGTTGAATCGACAGTGACTTCCATGGGCTCTTCGTTCATTCTAGCCACAACACCTACAACATGAACATAAGCAAAGATATGTACATGTAAATACACAAATCATACAACCGAACGACATCAATCTATAGCAACCAATTGATCTTGCATATGCAAGTCAATGTAATCTGGCCAAGGGGCAGATGGGGTGTCCGTAGGGGCTGCTCTAGCAGGCTCAAGGCAATCATTGCCGTCTTGGGGCTGCTCCACATCTTTCATTTCATCTTCTTCATCTTCCATTGCATCATAAGGTCCCACATCCTCTTCCTTAATTCTCCCCACCTTCTCAACTGGTATAATTCTCGACGACGTGCCAAAGATTATAGAGCAAACGTCTCGAACTGCAGCATGGCTTGGATTCAAGGCAATCCTCCAAGGCTTGGATCCAAGGCAATCCTCCAAGCAGCCTCAACATGTTGTTGCGAAATGAATGCACAATTCATTGGCAAAACCCATGCACTGCTGAGAATGAATTTCTGGGACCTGAGCATTGTTGCAACAGTCTGTTCCAATGACGGTTAAAGCTGCCTGTGGCCATGGTACATCACGAAGTGGGATGCTTTCTTCATGAGATTTCGATTATCCAATGTCACGCAACGCTTGATATCTCCAGCCATGTAAAGGGCATACAGCTCCTTGCCCCTCTCGATTTGCTGCGAGGTCACTCCTTTCATGTGTGTGACGTTCCATAATAATATACGGCATAAATACGTATATTATCTATGCCACGTCACCGGTACATGCCGTACATACGTCATGTACCTCGTATACCCATAGACG
>JAANSK020035466.1:0-17696 GCA_011763485.2 Isoetes engelmannii
TTAGAAAGTTTTAAGCCTAGGATTAACCTAGAATAGCCAAACTAGTTTACCATTTAAAGGACATGACCACTTTTAAAGTTGATTCTGCTTGAAAACATAATCTAGAGTATGGAAAAAATTGTTTGGCTAATATTTGGATCTTTATTATCTTAAGAAATAGTCAAGCATTCGAAAGTATGATAAGAAAAATGTGAAATATTAGCCAAACACAAGAAATTAGAAATTTTAAATTTTCAAACTTTAGGCAAGCCTTAGAAAGTTTTAGGCCTATGATTAACCTAGATTAGCCAAACTAGTTTTACCATTTAAGAGACATGACCATCTTAAAGTTTACTCTGATCCTAAGGGGGGAGAATGTGACATTCCCCATGAATATATGCCATAAATACGTATATTCTATGGCCACGTCACTACACAAGTCGTCATAGACGCCTTGTATATTAGGCATGGGACCATACCCACATGGGGCGCGCACAAGTTATTTATATAACTTGTGCAAACATAAGGTATGGGT
Source organism: Isoetes engelmannii (assembly GCA_011763485.2). NCBI lineage: Eukaryota > Viridiplantae > Streptophyta > Lycopodiopsida > Isoetales > Isoetaceae > Isoetes > Isoetes engelmannii. The sequence continues at coordinate 515 of JAANSK020035466.1, forward strand.
TGCCATTTTCCACATGGGCGTCCACCTCATGGTGCATGACCACGTGGCAGCGCTCCATTGGAGCAGAAAAGTGTGTGGGCCTTAACCTAACTACTTATTGCCAACTCTAACCCTAAACACACTTTTTTGCTCACCACTCTGTCGGAATCCCGAATCGTCGCGACAGCTCCGATTCAGGAATCGTCTGCGATAGGAATGTGTTCGAGAGCGGAGCCACATGAGCTAGTGGGGTAGCTTGGAGAGCTCCTGCTTCAGAGATCTTGGGAAGATAGAAACGCCAGGGCCAGAAGGCAGTTCTTCGGTACCAGGTATTTCGAGTAGATAATTAGCTAACTCATCTAGAATCTAGCATTCCAGCTAAGTTAGCATGTCGTATTGTTCGTAAAGCTTTCCTAGATCCTAAGTTATGGTAAATGAACCCTAACTTTTAGTTAGATTGTTGATTAAGATTAGATGTTATCTTATTTTGCTATCAAGTTATGATGGATGTTGGTTGTTCTATTGTTCGAATCTCTTTTGTATTGGGAAGGGGGGTAGAGACTTAGAAGCCTAATGTAGTATGCTTCTAGTTTAGCTCATATAATTCCCATTATATTCCGGCCTGTGCATAGAGCCCACCTGGCTGGAGGGACTATGAGGAGACTGGGTCAACTAACGTGGTAAGGTGATGCAGGGAGGGGTGGGGCCCTAATGGAGCGAGGCTACCAAGGAGTCCTCTTTGCGCACTAGGCTTATACTCAATCACTTCGTGCGGGCTGGGTATGGGTCCGACACTCTCCGGGTCAGGTGTCATCCTTGCTCGCCTATTAGCAGGTGCCGTCCTGGTAGGCATAAGGGGAGTTAAGTCGGGTATGGGCAGGTGCCACCCCGACCCTCTAGTCGCCTGGAATTCATCTGGCCATGGGAGGGTTATGCCCTTCTGCCTCATCGGACCAGGGAGATGCAACCTGGAGTAGTCCCCTTGGGTGATTCCGGGAGATTACGTATCCGGCGGCTACAGTCACCTCACAGTTCAATCCAGCCTGTCTGCATAGTGTGCATAGGAGGGGCGGATGGAGTGGCCAACCCTTTGCCATTGTCTATATGCCAGCTCAAGTCATTACCACAACTCGGTCTGATCTATCTTGGAGCCTTACCATCAGTCACCTCCCTATGAGTCGGATCCTGGATAGGATTTCCCCATGTGTAGTATCAGATAGATGCATGTTGTGTTGTATATGTTGATAGATGGATGATGCTACCCTTCGAGGTAGGTTTATATGTTTATACGTATGTGCTTACGTTTGTTTATGCTTCTGCTGTATAGGAGCCCGTTGAGGAGGGGCAAATGACACCTTCGTTCCTCGACTCGTGGTCTTGTTCATCCCAGGGCATGAGTTTGACGAAGGGCCCATTCGATGGTCAGGCCATCCGATGGGGGATTCTCGGCGAGGTATACGATAAGGCATCATATATTGAGCAGGGATCGTCACAACCATGGTACAACTCGAGCTAGGTCGAGTACATGTCGACATTTACTAATGACATGGCAGTATAACATAGGTATTCATACCATATATTATCCTGAAACGTCACAGTTTTTACCCAAGCTTTGTACCGTTTTCATTATATTTGGTGATGTTCTATGTTGTATTACCCCATTGTATGGGTCCCATGGCGTATTGGTCTCCATGTATGTTAAAAATCTATTATATTCTTTGTTATGTTCTTTGTTTGGGTCCATAGGCATTTTTTGTTTCCATGGATGGAAAAATCCAAGTCAAATTAATCTTATTCTCTAATGAGGGAAGAATAAACACTTTACACAATTTCCAAATGTTATTGATCGTGAAAGACTCCACATAGAATCATAGTAAGCAATATGTGAAGTGTGTATATTCAAAAGGGAAGCAATGGAGTCTAATCTCTTGCCCCTATGCAATGCACAAGAATCTAAAGTAATAGTGTCTAATCTCTTGCCACTTTGTCATGCACAACAATCTAATCCATGACAGCTATTCAACATCCTCTAGATCTTTGAACAATAGGACAACCCATTTTTGTAAATAAGATGGATGCAAAAATTGTTATCTTATCTTATCTATTTTATTATGCTAATGGTTTGGTTTGGAGAGGTGTTTGGAAATAACTTTATTCCCAACCATTGATCCGATGAATATTCTACGTTTTATGCTAGATCAACGACCATTAAAATTTTAGCTAAGAATCTTAACGGAGGAAGCAATGGTGCAAAACGGAACATTTGTGCTCTGTATGCACCAATGCTCAAAAAACAGAAAAAACCATCCCAAAGATGCAAATTGTGGCAGCGCTGGACGAAAATAGCCTGAGGGTGATTTTCTACTACATTCGTGTCTTATATTTTAACCATTTTAATTGGGCCACATAAGCAAATAATAATCTACTAGTAAGACTAAGAGATGCCCTATTTTGGGTTGGGTAGGTTTGGTTCCACCTTTTAAGGGGAATGGAGTAATATGCCAGGGGATTTACCCCGATATAAAATAAGACAGTGTCAGATATGTCAATTATGTTAGTAAAATAAGACATGCCTTATTTTGTGATGGTTTTTCACTAGCGTTTTGCTGGTGTCTTATTTTATGACACCTTATAGTGGAAAAACAACTGTGACGTTCCAGGTATTTATAGGGGTATAAATACATGCCACGTCACCTAGTATTAGTGTCACCTATGATTATGTATTCATTAATCATAAGGGTGTCACTAAGTATTATTTAGCTATGTTAATTCATTAATGATTAATGGGGAAACCTAACCCTTCATTAATCATTAAGGGGAAACCTAACCCTAAACCCTAATTCGAATTTAGGGTTTAGCATCAATTAATTAACATTAAAAAGGGCCAACTTGCTAAATTAGTTAAGGCTAACCAATTTAGTAAGTGACACGTGACCCAAGTCGATTGGGTAAGGGAAACTTACCAATCTGGGACTTAATTAGTGGGGATCTGGCCCAATTCGAATTTGGGGGAGGAAGGAGAGCCCAGGAGCGCCCAAAGTAGCCCCCTTGAGCGCCCATGCAGCCCCCTTGATCGCCCAGTGCCTGTTCATCCCCAGTTAATCAAGCATGAGAAACCCTTAACGGTTCGGGCGATGATACCGGTTAGTAGATTAGTCTAATTGTGTCTCTTTGATTATGCTGACCCTTCTTTGAGTTAGATGAATGATTTAAGTTATGTTTTAGTATCTGGAATGATGGATGAGTAAGTAGTCTAATTTCGCCTCATAGATTAAGGGTTTAAGGGTGGGTAGGGACCTGAAAGAGCCACTAGATTGCTAGTAGTATGCTCCTAGTAGACCCCCTTAAATCCCAATAAATGTGGCCTGTGTATAGAGCCCACCGGGCTGTAGATGTTATATTGTGGCTGAGCACCATACAAGGGACTTGATGGTGAAGTGGTACGGAATCCAGCTGAGGTTGGTGAACGTTTTAGTGTGCTAGACTTATAGTCGGTCACTGAGTGTGGGCCGGGTATGGGTCCGACATCTCTTGGATCAAGTAACGGCATCTGACGATGAGTTCTTGGACTCGATAGGTGCGAGCGCCTGAGGGTGGCTCGACCTATGGATTTTGGGGGGTTTCAATCGGGTAAGGGTGTGGTTCGCCTAAGGGGTGCCACATTCTCTAGCCACACATGGAATCATCATGCTCCTGGGAAGACTAGTCTCTCCCTACCTCATCGGACCGGGGAGATGCAACCTGGAGTAGGTCTCACAGGGTGATTCCATGAGACTTATGTATCCGGCAGGCTACAACCACATTATAGCATGATTCAGCCTATCTGCAAAGTATGCACAGGAGGGGCAGATGGTGTGGACTACCCTAGCCAATGTTCTTATGCCAGCCAAGCCATTGTCATAACTCCGTCTGTTGTATTCTGAGCCACTGGCTGTCAGTCAACCCCATGAAGTCTGAACCCAGGGTAGGGCCTTCATTTTCGTATCTTTGATGTTTTCATAGCTATGTTGAGTATCTTGGATGATGGAGGTACCACCCCTTGAGGTGGTATATTGATATTTGTGTTTGTGCTAACATGTATGTACGCTTCCGCTATCTAGGATTTCCCAGTGGAGGAATGGGAGGCCAATGACACCTCTGTGTTCTTCACCCGAACACTTGGGCCATCACAAGTGGTTCGGGTTAAACGAAGGGCCCGACCCAGTAGTTGTGTTGCTGGGAAGGGGGATTTCCCGTATCTATACGATGGGAGCATCGTATAAGACCGGGGAGCGTCACAACAACTTCAAATCTCTGTGTCGTATTTTTGATGTGGAGTCATCAAGGGTGTCATATCTCAATATCTCAATATGACAGTCATATTTTATGACTGCAGTAAAAAATCACCCTGAGGCTAGCAACAACCACGTCCGTCTGCCTGCCAAAAAAGAAAGCGGCATGTAGGCTTATCCATTCCCCCTTAAAAAGAAAGCGGCATGTACGCTTATCCATTCACCTAAAAATTAGGTCTCAACAAAAGGCCCTTTCTTTTAACCATTGCAAAGAGGGCAAAAATAATCACCTTAAATTAGAAGGCCTTCCCTTAAGCCACTTAAGCTCATCTTACATGGCAAAAAAAATACTGTTTTCAATACAATATTATGCCGAAATCATAGCCCCAACTACTGCAGAAATACCCTCCCGCTATACAAAACGAATTGGGCAAAGTATAGTATATCTCATCGCCCTCTGCAAAACAATCAATAAATTGCAGGGAAATGGTGATAATTTGTTGCACAGAATATTCCTATGTTTTTGATACTGATAGTGGCATGGATTCACCTACGTTCCAACAATTGCGTGAGAGTATTTTTCAAGGAGTCTATCAAGAATTCTATCTGCCAATATAAGATTGACTATCAAGTGTGAACCCAAAACCCCACACCAAATTGTAGCAGATAAAACTATGTGAATATGTTCTTCAATTGATTATGGAATACACATGAGCCACCAATCAAACAGCTCAGAGTTATAAATTGGTACAAGAATCTGCTTCTAGAAGCCCACTGACTGCCAACCTTTTCTCTCCAATTCTTGCCGCAAGACCTACACATTCATGTGGCATAAAATAATCAGTAGTTACAAATGGCAGAAAAGAGGATACTATGTAAAATAGATCTCTTACCTTAATTCTCTTTCGATTGTTTTCAAATCCAAATCTTCCTAATCGTGAAGCAGATCGATACTCCACCAAGGAACGTTTTCCAGGTGGAAACCAGAACTCAACATCGTCAACAAACTACAGCCAAAATGCAATAAGTTCAGGTATGGCAAAATAACCACCAACAGATTTATGTTAAATATGAAATTGAATAAGCACTCATTGTCTTCAACCATCAGAATAGGCATAGTACTGTGTAGGCAATGATGTATATTGTCTAGGGCAAAAAATTACAGGAAGGACTCACCTCTTCTCCAAGATAAAGAGTAGCAAATGATTTGGAAGATACAGGAATGGTGGTACCTTTACTGCAGTCTGTGGCACTTATCTCACTCAGTGCAACTCAGTTTGTTCACTGAGCTTGCTTAAATATCCAGCTCCACATAGCTTTAATACTGCCTCCTAGGGTTTGTACATTCCAACCACTCAATTCTGAATTGGCAACCTCTTTTTACAGCAGAATTGCCAATGCAATATGAAAGCTTTCCAAAGAAAAATAACTGTCAAAACACTAAACTACTCAGGCAACCTTTGATGTAGTGTTCCAGGATTTGGCTAATAGAATGGTTTACTTATATGTTTCTTTAAGGATAATGAAGATGGGCCTTTCAGAAGAAGACGGGGGCTACTTCAGGATATAAAATCTAAGTGAATTTACCCCAAATATAGGGCTCTCATACTCCACATATAGATAGTCATCTGTTTTCTTCAGAATTTTTGCTGTAAAATTATCTGGTTTGGTACTTGTAACCTGCAAATGCATTTAAAAAAGTTAAAAAGAAAAGTTTAATTTTGGGCCCCATGGCATCATAGTGCACCTTTATCTAATGCAGGACTCAGCATAAACAATGTTGAAACATAAGCCATAAATTACCAACTTATTCATCTCTCAACACATTCAGAGGCCTGCGAAACATCTTCTGGCATGAAAACATCATAGGAACAGGCTATAGTAATAGGAATAGAAATTGAACCATATCAAAAACATAGGCTAGGAAGCTGTTTGCCATTTAGCCAAAACTCTGTAAACTGTTGAACTTCCAGGTAGATATATATTTAGATTGTTACAAAATTCAACAGGTATGAGTGCTCTAACAAATTTTTTCCCCTCAATAAGTTTTTGTTAAAATTTTCTGTGGACAATAGCTTCCCAACTTAGGAAGTTGTAAATCCAGTGGAACACCTCTGCAATTCATAAATACAGTGAAATACCTCTGTAATGTGTTTATTTTCCATATTTCCTACTAAAAAAATGAACTTGATATGAAAAATCTCTTTAAATGATAACTATATGTTTTAACTGTGACTATATGACATTTTGTTGCACATGCTAAACTTCATTAAAACTGCAACATTTTACCTGGTAAATCTTTTTTCTCTCGGTTTAGTCCCAAATTTGCTCCAGGCAGGGAATGATGGAAAAAAAATCTATGGCTGACACATGACTCCTTTTCGACAAATAGCCAGATGTGTATTCTGTCCAATTACTTGCAACGGAACTCTAATCTCTAATGCTTCAAAAAATCATGGGTCTCTGAAACACAGCACCATTGTGTACTATCTCTAATATGACCAGTTTAAGTAACTTCTGTCAGCATTGTTCCAGATAATTGTGAATAAGTACAGTATTTGTACCCTTCGACAGAAAGCATTGTCTAATTTCATCTTATCAAAGCAATGACGTGAATAAACTGTAATGAGCACTTAATTGAAATGCTTGTACTGACATGGATGTCACCGATAATTATAACCACTTTATCTACCCTTCATGCATGTAACTATAGAGACCCATAGTTTGAAGAGAATGATTCCATGGGCAAGAGGAAAACCAAGTGCGATACTTACAACATCAATTAGCTCACTCATAGCTGTCTCCTGTGTTACTGGCTTTTTCCTTCCTCTTCCATCTTCTGGATTATATGTCCTGTGTAACTGAGCTAGAAAATCAGTAAGATAGATAAGTTTAACATGCACATAATTTATTTTCAATCCATGGTTCTTCATATGATGTCAGGTACCTTCTTTAATCCTACTCGCACATAGGGAACTTACAACTAAAGTGTGTCGCAAACTCACAATTGTATGTTCATGCTTATTTATTTTCTTACCAAGGGGGTATGTAACGAGCTGGATCATCCAGCTCTTCTGATGTCGAAACACAATCAGGTGTTGGCGGGCACAATGCCAAAGAAGGAGGGGGGTTCTGCTGGACTCCAAGAAAGTTGGGCCGTGCACCACTGTCAAATAGTCCAATTATAAACAATCATCAAGTCAGGCCAAAAAGAATTTGTCAAATGAGTGTTAATTCTGTTCTTGTACACCATGACAACAAAAAACTATTCATCCAAAGAAGTCATCCTTGTTGCGCAATCATTAGCTTCAAGGTTGAAAACTTTAAAGACCATAGGACACACAAGAAACGCATGAACAAAGTCCTCTATCCAATTTGCAGAACCTGTAAAGGGCATTTATCTAGTTCTAGAGGAAATTTAAAAAGAACATGAGCGTAGATCGAGATTTGTATTGCGTAAACCAGGTAGGATTTAATATTGTGCAAGTTATAGGGAAGCTACATAAGAGAATGGGTTTGACATATCAATGCGTTCATCTCTGTGATATTCATGAAATCCCAAGGAATTGACCATCCTAATGATCACCATATAAATGCTGTAAAAGAAGAGTAAGAAATTTGCTATTTAAATAGGCCATGAGCTATGTCCCATACAGGGAAGCACCAATAATAACTAAGATGCTAAACTGGTGCCATACTATGGGAGCAATAAAATAAAGCCATCAGGATCATGATGGTTAGGTATTCCTCAGAAGTCTTTGAGACGTTTTCACATATACTAAATGCAAAGGGCCTCCACTTCGTACAAAGAAAGCTCCATGTGAGACTCATGCACAGACATAAAACTTAGGATATCTTCTTAACTAATTACTAGCGGCAAATTACAAATAAGCATTCAATATGCAAAAGGTCATCACCCTTACAAGCTCACATTCCTCTGCTCATTTTTTAACCATTTTTAATAGATAAAAATCAGTGGCAAGCTTTAGGTTTATCCTTACAGAATACAGGCTTGATGCATATACAGAGTCAATGTACCATAAAAGACATGAGAAGAATCAACAAACTAAACCCTATTCTATAAAATAAACTACACTAGATTTCCAATGGAGTGATGAAACCACTAAAATTGCCAAAAGACTTGATGATGTAAAAGAGGGTTGTGATCAACCACCAAACTTTCTAGTTCTGGTTGAAAAAAAGGTACAAGAACGTTGAAGGCACCTGAAATTGAATATCGCTGCCAACATTGCCATGCTTGTAGACTGGAAAATAATTTCCCTGAGAACGAAAGTGCATTTAGTGGCAAAAATAGATGTCTTTGGATCCTCGGACCTTAAAATAGAACTTACCTCCTTTTCGAGCTACCTCCAGTGTCATTCTCACTTAGTTTACAGTAAATTGTGCCTTTCTTTCTTATTTGCGCCTGTACCATTCTTGGGCCAGTAATGGCGACAATTATACTGTGAAGTCATTTATACAACATGATTCAGTAGTGATATCACTCGCATGTAATATATAACCAATACCATAATCCGGGACAAGATACCAGATAAATATGCATGTTAAGATCTGATTAAAAATGAGATACATATCAATCTATAAAGCAACACAGAGCGTCACCTGACTTTCGATTAATGACCAAGACATTCTCATTACAAACAAACGCTTTCATAGAGAGGTCCCCAAGATATGGACATTCTACATTGTTATGCAATCACATACTCCCAATCAGATATAGACCATGCATTATTAATATCCAAAATTCCTTCGTGGGTTCGAGAATCAGTAGACTTTGATTGTAATATATATTTCATTCCTTGCATCGGGCTGAGATACATATTCAAACAAGGCACTTGCCTGGGAAGAAAAATGGAACATGTGGGCGAAGATAATAAGATAGGCATGTTTGCTGAGCTACTGTCACGTTATGTGGCACATTCACACAAATAGAAAAGTGGTTGGCTTTTTTAGGAAGAAGATAAAGGGCATTTCGTTCTCACTTCCATTCAAACACCTTGGACAAGACTTCTACAGCAACGTTGATGTGGTGTGCGCCTCCTAGACCAATTGGTTTTCTATGGGTCCACGGGAGGGTGCCCATATAAAGTGCCTACTTAAAGGAAGGAAGGAAGGAAGGAAGGATATTTTAATGTCGCACCAGAAAGGCAGCGTAAAAACTTGATTATGATGGGCTTAATTTTTCTTAAACTTCTATTTTAGGCCGGGATTCCATTACCGTGCGTTTGTGTTAATGACGTAGATCAAGTTTCCGCTTCGACACATGCTTTTATAATTTTATTTTGCAGGTACTTTTTTCTCATGTTCCACTTTTAGGCTTTTCCACGTTGCCTTTCTTTTTTACCCCTTTGTAATTGCGGCCACAAGGATGGCTCGAAGTCAGACAGCGGATTCAGATTGATTGCTCTTGAAGGAGGATACAGAGAAGCCATGGAGAAGAATCGAAAGATTGCTGCTGTGATGCTGCTTTATCAATGGCTAATGTCTTACCTAGATCAAGCATCAACTGTGACTGCTCTAACCTTGCCTTCTTGGATGGAGGAAGCTCAAGCATTGGTGGGGGAGTTTAATGGTAGAATGGAAAGACAGGTAGGGGTGTGGTCATACAACAGGCCGGGAGGATTTATGAAAGTCACTTTAATGTAATCTTTTAATAGTTACATGTTCAAGAGAAGAGTTAGAGTATCCAGACCTACATTTCATTACCTATGTATTGTGTTAGGCCCTTTCTTAAAGAGAGAGGACACTAAAATGAGAGAAGTTGTGCCTGTAGAAAAAAAAAGTGGCCATGGCTTTGACTAGATTAGCTACTGGAAATACTTTGAAGGATGTAGGAGACACTTATGCTGTAGGATATACAACTATACAAAGAGCAATTGTTGAGTTTTGTGCTTGTGTTAAAGAGCATTTGGAGCCTATGTGTATACGGTGGCCTTGAGAATCGATAAGATGGAAGAACTTGCAAAAGGTTTTGAGAAAATTTGGGGCATTCCTTTTGTTGTAGGAGCAGTAGATGGCAGCCACTTGCCGATAATTGCCCCTGTGTCAAAATCTCGAAAAGGATTCCATTCAGTCTTGTTGCAGGCAGTTGTTGAGTCTGATTGTTCTATTTGGGATTATGATGTAGGTTGGGCAGGGAGCCTTCATGATTGGAAGCTTTTTCAGCAATCTAAAGCTGGCCAAAGAATAGCAGCAAGTCAGCTTGGAATGTACTGCCTTGTTGGGGATGCAGCTTACCCGCCACGGCCTTGGATGTTGCCTCCTTACAAGGGTCATAGAGATGGCCTTAGTGATGTAGAATCAAACTGGAATTACATCCAACCATCAACAAGAATGCCTGTGGAGTGCACTTTCAGTCAGTTGAAGGCTAGGTGGAGGATTTTACTAAAAAGAATGGATATCATGCTTGATAATATACCTAAATGTGGTTTCTACTTGTCTTGTGCTTCATAACCTTTGTCTAAGACACATGGATTCATTTGCTAGATCTTGGGTTGATGAAGCCACAAAGGAAATGGAAAAATATATTGACGATGAGAAGCTGATAAAAAAATATGTTAGACTTGTCATGAAAGCTAAGAAACTCAAGAGTCAAAATATTCCTACTACAGAAATTACGGAAGCACCACGATTCATTATTCACAGGGTCAAAGGAGTGCTGCTAAATCCCCTTGAAGCTCTAGAAAGAGCTTTGGAAGATGAAATACAAAATGGATGAAGCTCCACAGGATCATCTCCTCACAGGCCAGGTCGAAAGAAGTGAAAAGCTGGAATTAGCTGTGTTGTGGTAAGGAATATAAGGTGTCCAGGGTGTACTCCATGCTCCTGGATGATCACACCCTAAAAGTTTCATCACAATGGAGGTGTGATAACAAAGAAGCAGCTCTTATCATTAGGAAAGGGTGGAAACTGCAGTGTGCTAGGAAGGTGGTCATTTTCAGATGGCTAGTCCTCAATAAAAGCCTGAAGACTAATGTCTTTCTAGCTAAATTTGGAGGTCCTAACCCTATTTCAGATACTTGTCCTCTTGGTTGTGGGCAGGCTGAATCCACCAGTCATGTATTTCTGTGCCCATGGTTGCTTCCTATTTGGGAATGGATTTCCAGATTTCTAGGCTTTGTTCCAACCAATGAAGAGGAGCTTTTTACCTTTCTGCAGCATAACTCCCCCTTTCTTGGCACAATTAGGAGTCTCATCATATGGGCTATTTGGAAACATCGAAATAGTGTGGCAATTGCTCACCTGCCTCCAGATGGAAACAGAATTAAAGTCACCATCCAACTAGAAATTGCTGAGACTGCTATGGCCCATAGGAGACTGAAGGGTTCTAGTTATGATGTTAATTGGGACAAACTGGGGACCTTCCAGGGCTTTTTCAAATTTTTTTTTGACAATCTCAATGTTTATGTTGACAGACTACTTGGTGAAGAAACATCTAGCAGGAGGACATGCTCGTGAGGTTCCAGCTGGCACGGTCCCTCTCAATGAGCAAGAGGCCATAGGAGCCCTGCTTTGGGTTAGAACTCACGAAATCAGCATGAGGACCATCGACAGATTGCTGGCTGATAAAGACATTTGGGCTTTCAATTCTGCTTTAAAGCCATACTTTGAAGAGAAGCTCAGGATCCATGTTGCAGCTCGAGAAGGTTGGATTCTTCATCTCCTGGATTCCACTGCATATGGCCCGAACAAACTGGATCAGATGCTATATGAGCACACCTCGGCGGTCTTTGCCATCATCACTCTGGATGGGGTGTTGGATAACTATGCTCTATTGCCTGTTGCTACATACAGTTTCACCTTCCCTTTTTTTAATTACTCTAATACTTTTCTAAGTTTAAGGTGGTCTGTTAAAGTTTGAGAGTTTATATTCGCATAACTTTTATAGTGCTCTTCTTCAAACTTTTAAACTTATCCTTCCTGTGGAAGAGGTAGCAGCTGATTATGTCACTGCTAGGCCGGGAGACCTTTTCTCTCAATTTTGTATATCTATGTATTTACATGTGATATAATACAAACTCTGTCGTTCCAACAAAAAAAAAAAGGTCATCATATAGATTAATAACACATATGCTTATACACACGCAAAACATGGGCATGAATTGATTTACCTTGCAAAATATTTGCTCTTGCGGAGCATTTGCGCCATTTTCTTGTCAATTCAAACCATCAGTTTGACTACGCATGAACCGCAAGTTCACTGATCCTTCCTTTGTCAAAATAGGCTTTCAAGTTGGAATAGCCTTGGAAAATATCTCGGCCCTCCATCCAGTTCCTCCGCAAATCCTGGCCTTTTATCTGGCATTATACCAGCATATTCCTGGTTCTTCTCCTCCAGCCCTAGGGTTAAAGAATACATAAATTAAACCTGGATTTGACTTATGTGCCCTTGTTTAATTCTAAAAAAGTCAAGTTGTTTCTAATAGCATTTTATTACACAATACACACGTCTATCTACTCGTTCATTCAAAACTCAAATTTGCATTCAAGAAAGCCTCCGCGCTCCATGCTCTGCATGTCGGCCTACTTTCCCCTCCGGAATCAAGCCCGTAAGGACTTTCGAATAAGAAGTGAGTAAAACGACAGAAAGTTGAGTAAAATTATTGCGGCAGTTTTCTAGGATTGAAAATGCGACACGCGTCGCAAGGTGATAGGACGGGACAGCTGGATTGGGCCCAACCGTTCTTTACGTGCCCTTGTTTAATTCTAAAAAAGTCAACTTGTTTCTAATAGCATTTGTATTACACAATACACATATCTATCTGCTCGTTCATTCAAACCCCAAATTTTCGTTCATTGTATTTTTCCAATTTATCTGAATTTGAACTGTCTACAACTTTGTTTTTGGATCGCCCGAAGGGCATACCCTAGGGCTGGTGGAGTAGGAAATTGGGGTATTCCAAGTATATGTCAAATGAAGGTTAGAGATTGGTGTAGCCACAAATAATGACAGTTGAGATTGAAGGAATGAAACTCACTTAAGCTAAAGCCATGAGACGTGGGAATTAGAGGAAAAAAGTTGAACTCAATGGATGGGAATAGACCTAATGCATGCAAGCAATCTAAATTATAGGCATGGGCATAAGCATGCTACACCCTACCACTTTTGGAATATGCCAGAGTACCTGCACTAGGTACTTCTGGATTGGGTATTGTTTCCTTGTTCTTTTCATCAAAACCAATTCAAAAGTTCAAAATAAATGTCCTAACCATGTCAATTTTCACGGTTAAGATAAAGACAATAATATTAGAAGCTAAAATAAATGCATCCACTTTAATGCTTATTAGTTATTGAGATATAATAAAAGTACCCGGTATCCAGTGTTAGGTACTTTCTTTAGGTAGTTTTATGGTCCCTTATTAGTACTTTTTATGGTAGGGTGTAGATGCTCATGCCCGCATGTGCTTTTGCAGATAGAGAAAGAGGCATATTGAATGGAGAAATGAAAAAAAGAGAGGTAAGCGCTACCTGTTGAGATCGATGGACCCTTGAATGTATAAGTTGTGCTGCATCTTGCATCCAAATGACAGACGAAATAGAGCAATCAGATTGTGCCCAAACTAGGGATCATACCGGATCATACAGGCCAGGAAATCCACGCAGCGTTGAAGGTGAGATTTTTTACGCTCTTGTACATAGATTGTGGAATAGAAAATCAGTTTTAGTGGTTTGAACAGAGATAAGAAATATTTAGGTTTGAAGACTCCAAGTTTTTATTTAATTCAGATATGTATAATGTGGGAAGTCAAGCTAGGGAGGCCAGAATGTCAATTATATCTCTTCGCTAGGGCTCTATCCTTAAGGAATATGTAGTTTAGCACACATGTTGCTACAACATCTATGATGTCACCACTGCTTCCTCCTTCTCCTGCTGAACAGACCCATTTTGGAGGTCTTAGTGATGGAGACCGGATTTCCACTAACTTATATAGTATGCATGATCCCTTTCCAAAGGGGGCCCTTAAGAGAGGGGTCTGGTACCGCACTAAGGGCCTTGTGGTGAAGGGTCCTGATTGGATTGTGAATGAGATGAAAAAGTTTGGGCTTAGAGGCCGTGGAGGTGCACTATTTCCTTCTCGTTTGAAGTGGTCATTTATGCCTAAAGTTTCAGATGGGCGCCTTTTTTATCTAGTGGTAAATGCAGATGAGAGCTGGAACCTGCAAACACAAGGAGATATGAAGTATGATCTTCACCAGTTGAGCTTTTCAAAGAACTATGTTCTTGACCACAATGCTATTACAATATAGTTACAGTATATTTCATGATTCATCACAATATAGTTGCAGCCTTTGCCAACTTATAAGTACTAGAGAATGGTATTTTAACCCATGATAAGATTGCTAACAATGGAGTCCTATGGAAGGGTCAAGTTTTTCTATTCTAGCCTTGCACATGTCCTTCCACATCGGTTGAATGACATGGTATTGCTCTTTGCTGTTAGATGCCATAATTTTCAAACCAATGGGCCAAGAAAATAAGAAAAGGCCCAAGTAAATCAATTGCGGCATGTCGTCTCCAGAATCTATTGAATCCTTCTTTTTGCATCATGAATTATAGAATAGAATAGAATAGAATAGAATAGAATAGAATAGAATAGAATAGAATAGAATAGAATAGAATAGAATAGAATAAAATAAAATAAAATAAAATTTTATCATCCACGGAGGCCAATTGGCCTATGGGACTTGTACAAGACAAACAACAAGAGTATTACGGCCCGGGTGAAAAAACCCCCTTGGGGAAAAACCGTGGCGGCAATGCACTTGCTGGTATACAAAACAAAGAGATGTCATCCCAATCTAAGGGAGCAAAGTGAAGACCTTCACAGGGAAGAGGGGCAGAGTCGATGGCGTTCATCTAGAACCTCATGAAGCTATGATCCAAGAGTTCCTATCGCTTCAGTGTTGAGCAGGAGATGTAGTGGCTATCCCGGGATTATTAACAGTGGTTACCGTGCTCTAATCTGTTCATAAGACGGGCAGGTTTGCAGAGCATGGCACTCGTTCTCAAGGACCCCCTAGTGGCAGCACTGATAAGTCATGTCCTCACGCGCTTCTCTTGCCCATCGCCCAGTTTCAATGCGGAGGTGGTGTCCTCCACCACCTCCACATTGAAACTGGACCCCCACAAAAGTAGAAGCAGAAATTCTTATAGTACCCCCATAAAAGTAGATAGAAGGCAGAGATGCCAGATCATTTTTTTTGCAGGGATCTCTTTCCAGAGGGATAGACATCCGAGAATAGAGATTGTAAAGAAGCATTTAACACATGAGATGTTTAGCTTGTTCAAGGACCTAGAATTGGGTGCATAATTAGCACCTAGAAGGGTTGTCATGCCTTGCTGGTGCAAACATGCTTGGTGCTGCTGACATGTCCTATAGACCAATATGTACACGAGCTACTTAGATTCTGTATATCATTCTCATTCTACCATTTAGACATAACATGCTGCACCATATGAAAGAATCAATTATTCTACGCACTCCTCCATCCATGTGCATGTAATGAGATTGTTTTACCGAACTAATTGCCACTTTCGCTCAACAACCGATACACAGATAAACAATCCACTCTTTTCTTATACAGCCATATGCTCTAAATTTGTGAACGGGAAAAGGTATTTAACATCTTGCTCAGCATTCAGGAATACAGACCTGGCACCGTGTTCGTGGACGATTACTATTGTATTTCAACATCAGCTGTCAGAGTTATGAAGAAAGGTGACCTTTTTTTGTGAAATGAAGCGGTTTTATATGGGGCTTCATAAAGGATCAGGCATTCATTGTATGCATATTTACTCTGGCTTGCTAAAGACCATGTACTTTTGCTCAATTATAGAAATGCTTTTGGATGCATTTTGAGGCCTTTTGGATGTTGCAAATTTGTATGACTCACATGATTCGGAGTCAATTGATATTGATGATTCAACTTGGAGAGAATTTTCGAACTTCCTTCTACTCAAGATGTTTAGGAAAGAAACATATACCTTGCTATATCTATTGAAATTAACTATTAGTAGTGTTGTGTCTAATACAATTCCATAAGAATCAAAGTTACAGGAATAAGCATTTATGCCAGGATAGCAATTTGCAAAGCAGAGAACTCATTTTTCTATGCAATATTGCATTGGAGTTTCTTATACTCAGGGATCTACATTTGCTAAGCAGTTGAAAAAAAAAAAATATGTTCTCTCTAAGTTGAATTATCAATATCTATTGACTCAGAATCATGTGAGCCATACAAATTTGCAACATCCAAAAGGCCTTAAAATGCATCCAAAAGCATTTCTATAATTGAGCAAAAGTATAATGGCCTTTAGCAAGCCAGAGTAAATATGCATACAATGAGAGTCTGATTCTTTATGAAGCCCCACATAAATTGCTTCGTCTCACAAAACTCTGACAGTTGATGTTGAAATACAGTAGTAATCGTCCACGAACACGGTGCAAGATGACAGGTCTGTATTCCTGAATGCCGAGCAAGATGTTAGATATCTTTGCCCGTTCACAAATTTAGAGCATTTATGTTGGAGTCTACTTGTTAACAGCAGCATTATTACTATCGTCAATAGGTACTGTAGGGGCGACGAGAAAATGGAAATAAGGTCCATTTAATTAAAATGCAACAGAGCAAAGTCCCACTTTTTTTGGGAAGTCGCTTTTTGGGAAGGCTAATTTTAGTAAAATGCCAAGATGCGCATTTATTATAGGATAAATACTGATATTCTTTGTGCGAAGGAAATGTTCAAGTGAATGTTGTCAATGTTGTTTCGTACTTTGCGTGCTCATTGAGGCCTGATTAGTGAGTAAAACAGTTCAAATTGCCCTTGTTTAGTGAGTAAGTGCTACATTAAAACAAAACAAAACATTTAGTTGGCAATCATTTCCGGATCACAAAAGTGGCCATATAT
>JAANSK020035577.1:0-28683 GCA_011763485.2 Isoetes engelmannii
GGTTGTGCCACGTGTAAATCCCCAAAGCATAGCTAATCATAACCAATTAAGTGTACTTAATTAGTTATGACAACGTTGAGACAACGTCTAACCCTTAATGTTAGTACCCCTAGGCCGTATCTAGGGTGACGTGTCAGTATTTATACACGTATAAATACCTGGAACGTCACATTGGAAGAGTATTTCAATGGACTTTATTCGGAATTGCCACTCTCTCGGGGTCATGATGGCATCATGGTCCTGGTTGATTGCTTCTCTAAGATGGCTCATTTCATTCCTTGCAATGTCACCATCACCAGCGAGGGAACAACTGATCTCCTTCTTCGTGAAGTAGTCAAGCTTCATGGATTGCCAAACAATATCGTCGGTGATCGTGAACCTTAATTTATCGTAGGTTTTGGAAACTTCTGGAGCTATTAGATGTTGACCGTCCGTTGACTTTCGATCATCATCCAAAAAGTAATGGGCAAGTGGAGGGCATAATCAGACTTTGGAATAATATTTGCGGTGCTTTATCAGTTACCAGCAGGATGATTGAGTCGACTGACTTCCATTAGCTGAGTTTACCTATAATAACTCAGTATATACTTCTACTGGTCAGTCTGTTCTTTCGAAACGCTGGTCAGTATCCTCGTTGGTCTCTTGATACCACTGGATATGATTTTGTCAATCCTAGTGCCGAGTCTAGTGCTGAGTCTCGACTTGAGAAACTCCAGGCTCTTCAATCATATCCGCAACACCATCTTCTCCGTGCACAATAACGTTATTGGCATAATGCAGATTTGCATCGTCAGGAAGCCCCTACCTGGTGACCTTGTCTGGCTTTTGCGTAGGGACTTCCCTACCTCACGTTTCTGCAACAAGCTTGAGTATTGTCGCCTTGGTCCTTATAAGATCATGGCTCAGGTCAATGATGTGGCTTTCTGGCTCGAGCTCCCCCCAAGCTGTTCATCTACATCCAATCTTGCATGTTTCACTATTGGAGCCCTACACACCTAATCTCTTCCTGGATCACGTGCCTCTCGCCTACAACAGTGGAAATTGATGATCACAAGAAGTTCAAGGTTCGAGTGGTATTGGAGTTTCTGCGTCATCAGTTATATTACTTTGTTGATTGGGAAGGATACTCTCCAAGTGACTGGACCTGGGAACCTACCGAGAATCTGACTAATGAACCTGACAAGATTGCGGAATTCCACCAGCGTTATCTAGACAAGCCAAGTCCAAGTACTTCGGTTCTCGCCCTGAAGACCCGGTGCCGTCATAGAAGGGGATGGTGTGACGACCATATGGGTATTCGTACCATACGAGCATTATACTCGCATGTAAAAAAGATGGCTACCACAGGGATGCAAAAGGGTAGTTGCACACGACAAGGTTTGAACTTACTTCTTGTTGCAAGTCACACACCTTTGCCAAGTGCGCTACCAATACTTGTTGAAAACATTCTCTTATACCTTCATCATATGCGCAACAACTTCTGGGAAGTCCTAGAGCATTGGAGAACCTATGTGCATGTGCAACACTTGACAAGATCTCATCCATAAGAGGTACGATCTGGATCGTTGATCTACATATATATAGAGGAGCCTCTTTCTCGTCAAACCATTCCGGTTCAATGCCAGTCTTGAGCCCTCTAGGCATCTATCTTGTGTTCCTACTTGCCTTCGGGCCATTGTATTCTTGATTCTTCCCTGTATATCAAATTTTGCATGTATCCCTTGCGTATTTCTTGCATATTTTCCCTGTTTTCCGCATAGGTTCATGACACTAGTTGAATAGGTTCATGACACTAGTTGGGTATCAGCAAAGTAGTTGCTTAAAGTCCATTTCCATTATGATCTTTTACCAGAAACACTGTACCACCCGACTCGAGGATTTGTCGTTCCCATTGCTTCCACCAGAACTACATTGCACTGCATCCGGTAGAATTTTCAAATGCACCATTACTGCATCTGGAATATTGAAGTTGCCCTGAAGTTTGTCGTTTAGAGCATATCCAAACTAGCTTTCAATTCTTTTGCAGATTCAAACCGGCTATCTCAAAGCTTCTTGAGCATTTATTGCTTTGTGATCGAAATCCAAAAGGTAAGAAATACAACTAAAATTGAAATGGGGTGCTTTTGCTCCGCATGTAATTGCAAACTTGGCGCAATATGAAACTCGGCGTGATGCTAATCTACACCCTTAGTATCAAAGTGCTACACATAGAATTAAAGGCTTGGAGAGTCTGGGCCATTTGCCAGATTTAGCACTCCTATCTTATGTTTTGTAAATTATGCAGTGCTTAGCTTTTTGGTTCTTTGATTAATGTTTTACCCGGGTATTTATATAGTGCCATGGTCTTTTATCTTGATATCTTGTTCGGCGTCGGCGAATAGCTTCAATAATATTTCTAGCATTGCATTGTTTTAGCTCTGCCACTTATCTTGATCTACAGAAAGAGAACATCTTTGATCTGTATGCTTAGAAGTACTAAAACGAGCTTATGATCTGGCCAATGGCCACTTATTTGCAGACATCCTCACCTCCCTTGCCGTCGATATTCTCTCTTGACCCTGTCTCTATTTTAAACAAAATGTAACTATTCAAATACATGAAAACGAAGGAAGAAAGCGCATGGAAAACCAGCTTGATTACTTGAGAATGAACTCGAAATTACAACAGAAATAGAACCGTTTTTCAGCATCCTAACATGCAGGAGCTTGACTTAGCAGGTCCTTCAATTAGGCCTTAAAACAAGGAACTGGCAGTGAGGTGTTTTGCCAACCAGTTCGTTTCTAATAATATCATAATTGTCAACACTCCCCCTCAAAATATACTCACTGCCCAAAACTTCAAAATAACTTCAAACTAATCTGCAAACACAAAACAGCAAGAACATGTTCAACTAAACTGCAACTGCAACGTTTCTTCAAATACTGATCATTCCCATCTCAGCTACACATTCTGCAAACCTCTTCCCAAGTGGTTTGGTGAAGATATCTGCTGTCATTCTTGCTGTCATTCTGTCAGTCCTTAGATGTTGTACTTTGATGTGGCCTTCAGCAATCTTTTCTCTAGTGAAGTGGAACTACACTTCAATGTGTTTGGCCTTAGTCCAGTTGGTTGGATTTTTAGCCAAAGAGACTGCAGCACTATTGTCATTGAACAAGACTGTGGGAGAAGAGTCTTGTTCAGGGTGGAGTTCTTTCAAGAGCCTTCTTATTCAGATGCATTCTTTGGCTGCACTCACAAGTTGAGGCTGCAGTAGCCTTTTGTTTTCGACTGCACCAAGATACAACTCCCCCTTGCAGGAGGAAACAATACCCAGTTCTGGATTTTCGGTCAGTGGTATCTCCTGCATAATCTGCATCAGCAAAAGCTTGAAGAGAAACATTAGAGTTGCCTTGATAGCAAATGCCCAAGTTTGGTGTGGCATGGAGGTAGCGAAGAAGGCGCCTCAGTGCTTGCCAATGCTCAGGTTTGGGTGCTTCCAGATATTGGCTAAGGGTGATAGTGGCCTGGGTAATGTCTGGTCGAGTGCAGACCATGTAGTGCATGAGTGAGGCAATGATAATTTGAAAGGACATGCCACCGAGAGCTGCAGGGTCATGAGGTTTACTGTTGGAATCCATGGAATGGGTGCAGGTGTGCACACACAATTGCTGCCATGCATGTCACAAAGTTCAAGAATATTCTCGATGGATTTAGTTTGGTGTATGGTGATGCAGTGGTGCAAAGTATCATGAGAAACTTGGATGCCAAGAAAGTAGTCGAGGGGGCCAAGGTCTGTCATATGAAATTTCATGCTGAGAGCAGATTTGGTTTCTTGCATGAGTGCAGGGCTGTCACTGCCAAGAATCAAATCGTCTACATATAAGACGATGATGAGAGATCCATTGTACCTTTTATAGTAGACGTTCCAGTTAGCTTGGCTCCTCAAGAATCCTTCTTGTGTGAAGAAGGTACAAATGGTGTGGTACCATTGGCGTGGGGACTACCTCAGGCCATAGATAGCTTTCTTAAGCTTATAAACCTTGTGTTCTTCTCCAACTGCAATAAAGCCAGGTGCTTGTCTAAGATAAACTTCTTCATCGAGCTTGCCATGGAGGAAAGCTGTCTTGACATCCATCTGTTGGAGGTCTAGGTGATTTGCTGCTGCAAGTGCTAAGACAAGTCTGACTGAATTGAGTCTAGCCACTGGAGCAAAAGTTTCATGAAAATCAACGCCTCGGATTTGGGAATACCCTTTTGCTACAAACCTGGCTTTGAACTTACTGACCTCATTATGCTCATTGTATTTGATTTTGTAAATCCATTTTGAGTTTATCACTTTTCTGCCCTTTGGTAGGTATGTAAGCTCCCAAGTGTCATTGTCTTGAAGTGATTATAACTCCTCATGCATGGCTTTAAGCCAATCATCCTTGTTTGGACTGTTCATGGCATCCTTATGACTGGATGGCTCATCTGGAAGAATGGAGTTGTGCAATGCAATATAGCTGGAACTCTTACCTCTTCTGGAGTCTATGCACTCTTGCATTCTGCTGGTAACGTGTCTGACTCTTCCGGATCTTCCCGGGGGAGAGTCAATGAGTTCTTCCGTGTCCAAGTCACTCTCTTCTGGTTCCGAGGGAATGTCTAGCTCCTCTTCTTGGGACACACCTACGTCAGGTGAGTCATCCACATCCACACCCACATCTGAGTCAATCTCAGAATCACTATCTGAGCGAAGCTCCATATTGATGTTTTGTCCACTTGTTTTGCCAATGTCAAAATGGTATTCATCAAGCCTCACACTTCGCCTTATGATGATTTTCTTTGTGGATGGTACATAGAGTCTGTACCCTTTGATCTCATCAGAGTAACCTACCATCATGCAAGGTATAGCTTTAGTGGACAGTTTGTCTCTTTTGAGATGGGCAAATCCATTGCAGCCAAATATTTTCACATCTTCCATCTCAGGTTTCCTCCCACTCCATATCTCCTCAGGGACTGCCTTGGGTACAACCTTGGTGGGCAGTCTATTCAATAGGTAGCAAGCCGTGTGGACTGCTTCTCCCCAAAATGCAGGGTCGATTCCATTCCCAAAAAGCATAGCCCGTGCACATTCAAGTACTGTTCTGTTCTTGCGCTCCACCACACCTGTTTGTTGATGCTCATGTGAAACACTCTTCTCGTGCTTGATTCCATGTTGTTTGCAAAAGGCATCAAACCTTTTATTGACAAATTCCCCTCCCTGATCAGTCCTTATCTGTTTGAGCTTGAGGTCACTTTGATTTTGATTTTCAACTAGTCCCTTCCATTGGACAAATGAGCATACACCTCAGATTTATGTTTCAGAAACTAGACCCGCATTTTTCTACTGAAATCATCAACAATGAGTAGAAAGTACCTGGATCCTCCAAGTGAAGCAATTTTGGCTCGCCCCCACACATCCATATGGACTAATTCTAGGCATTGAATGGCTCTGTGTGCTTTCCCTTTTGGGAATTTCTTCCTGTGCATCTTACCAAGCATGCAGCCTTCACAAAGTTTCTTAGCCGCTTCTAACAATATCGTAATTGTCAACAGTAACTCTATAGTCGGGGACAAGTTCAAACACAAATGCTATACACAAATCCAGCAATCAAAAACCTGACTGTAGGTAATCTTGGTTATTTTGATGTTTAGGCAGTGTCGCCATTTATGTATCAAAATAAAATTCTTTACCTGGCTATAGCTTCGAAGGAACCGCTGGTAAGGTTGCCACTTGCTTCCAGTCTCTTCAAGAAAACCGAGAGCCTTTCTAAATCTAAAAGCCGGAACCATCTATGTTGCAAGAATGCAGAAAACCTTGTGTCGCACATATTTAAATTTAAACTGCTGTGCTTGCCGGATTACATTGTAATCTTAAACCTGTGTAATCACAATCTCAGCCGATTCCTAACTTGCTAACATCCACACCTTCTGCTGTGCCATCATCTCCCGCTAAAATATTTTAAACTGAGCTTTTCGTTTTGGACTCATAGAAAATTGAACATGGCTCTTCCCCACAGTGTGTTCAAGAGAAAATATCTGATTGCACATTCATTATTCTCAGTTTCTTATGCATTGAATGAAATTGAAAGACAACGATGATGATGATGCTGCCAAGCCCATTTGGTCTATTTGATAACGATGCTGCCAAGGCATTTGAACATTTGGTCTATTTTTGTCGCTTCTGATTAGGTGACAATAACACTCCAATTAAGATGTCAAGCATTAAAATCGCATTAATTCCAAAATTAATCGTTTCATTGGGACATACAAGCCAACAACTGTTCACAAAGACGACGCAGTTCAGGTGATGAATCTAAAAATGAGATGCTGGACAACACTCTTTTAACATCGATTAATTGTGTTGCAATATCTTCAAGGATTTGATCATTAGAAAGAAGTGCTGCCATTAACTTTGCTCCAGCAATCCGTTCCTGCATAACAGCAAGGTAGTCCACATGAGAAGGTCAATCTTTGGCACTACAACCGTTCAGCCTACATAATAAAGGGGGTTCATCTTAATGGCAGTAACAAAAGGCTAAAATGAAGCTATTGTCAGTATAACAAAGCAAACAAGGAACATGCTCTTCACCACTTGAAGTGAAGTAACTAACTAAGATAACCCAGCCACTCCATCCTTATTTCTAACATGATATCAGAGCCAAGGTTGACAAATCATGCAAAATGATGTATCACTTGACCACTTACATCAACTCATGAAAGAACTGTTAAAGTAACCGGAAGACCAATTAGGTTAATGAGACCTGTCTATGGGACCAATAACAGGAATATGCCCATAGAAACATTTAGGTACCAAAATCAAAATACAGTAAATTAATAAAACTCAAAAGCAGCTGGATTTATGCAATGGCATTTGTTCCTCTCTTTCTTTCAAAAGAACTGCTTTTCTGTCGAGCTTCCCATCTTATCCTTTTAGGAGAGCTCAAGAATTGTCTCTACAGCCACCTTGCTGCCCCTATTACTCTTTAGGGGCCCTGAAGAAACTGTCTAGAACCATTTTGCCTCCAGGTGGAGATAGGTCAGTTTCCTGCTTGTTGCTCTTCTTGTCCCCAAAGACGGCTTTAATTTGCATACTTAACAATTCTCAAATTAATTAGAACAGTAGATTTTCAGATTGCCCAAATAAGAACTATTTTCCAATAAAAGGTGAGGTTTGAACGTGCATGTAATATATTTGAAGTTAGAAATTAGAGAGAAAAAGTTGGGACGTTTAATATGCTGTAGCTTTGATAAAAGATGAACAATTGATGTGACATTAAAAACACTTTACGATGACGTGGCATGATCTGAGCAAGTCATGTACTATTAGGTCAGATTTAGGTCAGTTAAAGTGAGTTTCTAAACTCTAACACCCCTTCTGAAATGACACTCCAACTAAAAAACCATAGAGAGTAACAAAAAACATCACTCTAATCTGAGAGCTACTGCTTCAAGGAGTGCATTCTAACTAATTTCTTCATTTGCTGGAATTTGAAGCCATTGAGGGGTTTGGTCATTCCATCAACCAGTTGATGGTCTGTAGGATAGTAATCAAAGTCTTGAGTGGAAAGCTGAAGCTGTTCTTGAGCACAACAGACGAAGTCTAGATGCTTGGTATCATGATGATACTTGAAATTTTTCATTAGGGCAATGGTCCCAGAATTATCATCATGCAACCTTGTTGACTAAATAAGTTGCTATAAGCCCTGGAAAAGATGTAACAGCCAAAGCATTTCTTGTATACCTGTAGAAAGAGCTTTCAGCTCGGCCTCAGTAGTGTTTAGGCTAACGGTGGTTCGTTTCTTGGAGGCCCACGTAAGAGGATCGGTTCCAAGTAAGGGTGCCCTTCAAATATGAAAGTAATCTAAGCGGCCACCCAATGTGTGGTAAGAGACGACACAAAGAAGACGCTAGTACAGAGAGCAAGATACACAAAACTGAGAAAAACTTGCATTGATCAAGAAGCTCATGTATAAGATGCACAAAACTGAGAAAAGCATTGATCAAGAAGCTACTTATACATGAGTTTAACGTCTCTATTCTAACAAATTAACACTCTTTGGACTTACGGGACCATACTTGTGATGCATGTATGGTGACACTTGTCACCCATCTAACAATCTATCTAACCATTAACGGTTTAGTTTACCAACCCTACCACTACCCTTTAAACTAAAGTGTGATTCAGGTTATCCTTTTCAAGCACAAATCTCCCCTTTAAGCTAATTCCTATTGGTTTTTAATACATGTATTCTGCACTATTCTCATCACCTACTATAGCCAAGTTGGAATTTTGAAGAGTATCTGCATCTGCTACAGCAAAGTGGGAGTGAACAGTCCCCTTTTCTTTCTTTTCATCAGATTTCCTTTCAACAGATCTATCATCTTGACCGTTTCTTGCTTTTCTTTTGCCACAATCTCTAGCAATATGCCCAAACTGATGACAGAAGCAGCACTCAATTTTGGACATATCCCTACTGCCTCTTTCCTTAAAATTAGTAACCTTGTTGGAAGGATGTCCAACAAATGTAGCTTCAGATCCTCCTCCATTCTCTCGCTTAAGAACAACTTCTTCTTGCAAGAGCCGCTGTTCTGCAACAAATAACCAAAACGCTCCATATATCTTATGTTGGTACTTACAGTTTTGTATGCTGCTGGTAGAGCTAACAGGATGTCTTGAACTAGCTCTTCCTCCTTGTAAATACCTTCAGCTGCAATAAAAGCCAACCTCCATGCTTTCAAAGGCCGTAGACTTAAAATCTGCTAGCTTGGCCATCCAAATCTTCTCTTTTATCGGTCCTTGTTGAGGCATGCCTTTACTAGAGAATTGTCTCTCAAGAAAGGCCCAAAGCTCCTTGAACTATGTCAATCTTCCAATCTGAGGCTGAATGGTAGGATCTACCAGCAGATTGATAGTTGAAACTGCTAAAGAATTCATTTCTAGTGCCCTTGCATTTTTTGTGCTGATAAAGTCTGCTTGAAAGACATCACCTAGCTTGTTAAAGATGAGATGGTGCTTCATATACACTCTCCAAGAATAAACACCCTCCAAGAATGATAACTTTTATTCGTCCTCGCATTGCTTGAAAATTTGAAGGGATCCATCACCTTGAAAACTCCTCTTGATTTCAAGACCTATCTCACGACTCAAGAATTACGCACTCAAGAGTTACGCTGCCTTCTCTTCCAAGATCCAAGATCCTCAAAACGTTGCAAACCTTGTGGAATTCCCAAACCAAGAGAATAACTCTTGGATGACGCCACATAAACCGGCAATCCTGGCCCACCAAGTCTAAACCAGCACTCCTCTTGCCTCATGTTCCCCAACGGTACTTCTGATTCACGGGGCAAATTAAATCTGCATGCCATGCCTAATATGCATGCATACATGCATACATGCAAACAAACAACCCAACAAAAGGCAATCATGTCCTCAAACTGCAGTTTCCTGCCTCGTGTTGCCTCGTGTTGCAGCACTTCTGCTCGCACCACACGAAAATAGGGATCTCAGCGACCACCAGTGCACTCGCACTCTGTCTAGAAAGGCTCTGAGACCTTAACACACCGCCCCTCAAGTTTATAGTGATCCAACGGTTGAGATCAATCTTGAAAAGTGGTTTACTAGAGCCATAACACACTACTACATCGTAATACCCTAGGTGTTATGAAATGGAGGATTCAGATCGATTTTGATGGTGATTGAACGGCCCAAACTCGGTTAAAACTCTCGCCGGGTGGTGTGTTAAGGGTGATAACGCCCTGGCCCTCGGGTGTTACTTCAAAAAAAAAATTCGAGCCATCAAAATGGATCAGGCGTGCGCTAGGCTGCACACCCTCGCCATTTTGATGGCCCTCAAATCTTTTTTCAGTAATACCCTCAGGCTAGAGCGTTATCTACACCATGATAAGAAACAAGAAAGCACAAAGAAGACGTTAGTACAGAGGGCAAGATGCACAAAACTGAGATAAACTTGCATTGATCAAGAAACTACTTATACATGAGTTTTAACGTCTCTATTCTAACAAATTAACGAACTCTTTGGACTTACGTGATCATACTTGTGATACATGTATAATGACACTTGTCACCCATCTAACAACCTATCTAACCATCAACGCTTTAGTTTACCAACTCCAACAATGTGATCTTTTAGGAGCCTGACTAACTTGGCCAACAGCAAAGGCATTGTCTAAAGACAATGTCTGGTCTAGTGATGGTGATGTAAATAAGTGAGCCAACCAGCTTCCTATACAAAGTCGGATCACAGGGTCCCCCATTTGGTGCCTGCATCAAATGGATTTGCAGCAGATTTTCAAGTCGGCCATGAAGAACTCTTTTAATACTTCTTTTATGTATTTAATTGAGTAAGAGAGTAAGATGTACAGATGTAGGATGTTGCCATACCTCAACTCCAAGACAGAAGCGTAAAAGACCCAAATCTGTTACTTCAAAAGCCTGTTTCGTTTGATCCTCGATTTGAGTGATGAGTTCCTAAGCATCATGTCATCAACATACAAGGTTAAAATGCAAATGGTCTGACCTGCAACCT
Organism: Isoetes engelmannii; assembly: GCA_011763485.2. Lineage (NCBI taxonomy): Eukaryota > Viridiplantae > Streptophyta > Lycopodiopsida > Isoetales > Isoetaceae > Isoetes > Isoetes engelmannii. The sequence continues at coordinate 10,548 of JAANSK020035577.1, forward strand.
TGTAGACAGACTTGGATCAGCTCGGGATCTAAGGAATCCTTTTCCAAGAAGAAAAGTATTGATTTTGTCATGCCAACAACGATGGGCTTGTTTAAGTCTGTACAAGCTCTTCCTCAGTTTGCAGACCAGGTGCTCTTTCCCATGTTGAACAAATCCTTGTGGCTGCTCCACAGTCACCATTCAAGAATGCACTCTTGAAATTAAGCTGCCAAATAGGCCAGCCTTTAGTAGCTGCTAGGGCTGTCACTGCCCTAACAGTTGGCATTCTGGCCACGGGTGCAAAGATATAAGTAAAATCTTCTCCAAATTTCTGATGGTAAACCTTGGCAACCAATCTTGCTTTATGCTTGGCTATACTTCCATCAAAGTGAAATTTGGTCCATTTGCTGCCGGAGACATTGTGATTTTTAGGTCGAGCAAGTTATGCCAGATATCTTGCTTGAGTAGCATTGAATATTCCTCACGCATAGCTTTCACCAACTCTGGATGTGATGCTCCCTGGGTATAAGTTTGGGGATCTTGATGAGTAAAAACCTGAGCCATTCGAGCATAATTACATGTGTAATCTATGGCCGTTTGAGCAGCAATTCTTATGGATCTTCTTTGAGGAATTTCTGTGTGAGTGAATGAGTTGGTATCAGCAGGACCAGCAGAGATAGGACAACAGGAGCAGCAGACTGGTCGTCATTAAAGACATGTGTCCAAGGATCAAAGTATCCATTTGAATCACTACTACATGGAGACAATGGAGCTGAAGATTCTCCCTGCCCTACAAAAGAAATACCAAGTTATCATCTTCAAGCATCCGTAAATCCATATTTTTAGACTTAGCATGCGTCATTGGATGACTGCCTTAGTGTCTGGCTGATAACTGGCTGATTTTGTGAGTGATGAATAAGATGCTGAAACAAATGAGATAAGCTTTAAATTGAAGAGGATGTGGTTGCTCAACTTGTGAATATTCCAAGTCTTCACTAAACTTAGCACTCCTGGAGAAGAACACTTTCTTAGTTCATTACTAAATTTCCATCCTTTTTGCGCGTTGTAGGATATCCTGAAAAAATACATTTAACTGCTAACTTTCCCTGTTATTTCAAATGTTCCATAGGCACTGCTGAATATGCTAAGGACCCAAAAACTCTTAGATTTCCCACATGGGGCTTTTTGCCAAATAACGCTTCAAATGGTGCCCTATTTTGCAAAGCTGAAGTAGGCGGCCCCTTAGCAACATATGCTGTTGTACAAACAGCTTCTGCCCGATAGTGTTTAAAAGCAAGCATTGCTCTCACCAGATCTTTCTTAAAGAGACCTGTTTTTCCTCTCCGCAACGCCATTTTGTAAATGAGCAAAGGGAATAATTGTTTCTCTTTTAATGCCACGCTGAGAACAATACTCGTTAAACTCAAGATTGACATACTCACCTCCATTGTCTGTCCTTATACCTTTGACTTTCCTGCCCATCTGATTTTCCACAAACGCATGGAACTCCTTGAATGTGGAGAAAGCTGGGTCCTTGGTTTTCAAGCGAAATACCGAAGTATATCTTGTACAATCATCTACAATCACCATGAAGCAGTTAGCACCTCCCAAAAATGGTGTAGGCATATCAAAGATCCAAGTGAACAAGCTGTAAAGGAAGAGAAGCCGTGTTCGAGGCCTCCATTGGATAAGAATCTCCAGAGTGCTTGCCCACGTGACAAGCCTCGTATTCAAGAGTGCAAGATTTCAAAGTAGGAAGACACCTATGGCCCCACCTCCCATATATCCATACCTTGCATGCCAAAGGTATGCTTGAGAAGAATCTGTGCAACATAGGTGCGCTCATCAGACTGGGGATGTATTTGAGCATCGATAGTGTAAAGCCCTGCTGCATTCACATGCCCTGTTAGAAGACCTTGAAGTTGACTTGCAGGAATTAATTCGAAGGGATGCAAGTTAGTAAGTACATCTTCCCTTTACCAAAGATAACTGTTTTATGGTCCGTATCAAATTTAGAAACGGACAATAGGTTTGTCTGAAGATTAGGAATATAGTTCACATCCTTAACACATAGCTGGCCAGAAGATGAATATAAATTAATCTCACCTTTTGCTTCAGACCGACAAGCATTACCGTTTCCCATTGTAACCATGAGAGTATTAACTTTCTGACAGTGATTCAGCAAGTTTAATTTCTCAATAAGATGTTTGGTAGCCCTCGAATCCAACATACAATGTTGAGAGACATTAGATTCATGATTAGCCATCACCCAACAGCAAGTTCGTGCAGACAATAACAAGTTCCAGCCATAGAACAGCAGATGCCAGCATACAAGAGCAAGTTTCAGCATATAACAGTGAGCAACATTGAGAATCCATTTAAAGAGCGACTGGACTGCCCTATATCAGTAGCAACTGCAATATTAAGATATTCATTTGAAAACATAGGAGAAGGAACAGCCACACCAGCAATAACATTCGGAATTTGGGAGGTGGAGGATTGAGAGTAAGTCTCACGCAATTTTCCAAATTCTGGACACTGTGACTTAGCCCCTGTTTGCAATGTTTCTTCTAATTTGCCTTCGCCCTTGGTATATGCAGTCGTGGCAAAATGAAGCTGCACTCATGGTTGCACTGCAACAATGCAATGCCAAACGGAACGAAAAAGCTGGATTTTATCCGAAACGTCATCCAAAACAATCTTTTTATTTTTTCCAAAAAAAATAGCTTTGCCATGTTTTTTTTTGTCACGTTGCTTTTCCGACAATGCTGTCCGACAATTCTTCTCGACCTTTTGCTGTTGTTTGGTCTCTGGAACAAAACCACATACTAGATTGGAGTGTCTGTGCTTCATGCAGGAAGATGCCATTCCGATTAGTCAATGTCTTTGAGAAGCCGATGTGCTCCAATGCACAGCAATGCTGTTCTCTGATATCTAGTATGTATGCTACCATAGGCACTTAGTATTGAGTGACTCAGTTTGGCTTGCTATGTGCATGAGCTAGATCAGCTCCTACTTGATAAAATATTGTAGTGATAAAATATTGTAGTTAACTATCATATTGTTAGTAGACCTTTGTTTCGCAAGATGTTTCTACACTGGTTTCGTTTCGTTGTTTGTTTTATTTGTTGCAGAAGCTTAGCAACATATTCCGGTGCAACTATTTCCTTTTTTCTTTTGCTAATTTTGCCTCAACTAACAATTTCTGCACTTCATTGAATGTCCAAGTAACATTCTTTTGTGTGCTGATTGCCATTGTGATATGAATATAATGATCCTTCTGCTGCTCTTACAAGTAAAACTATCATATCTTCTTCACTACTCTCCCACCAGCAAGTCTTCTTTAAGGGTTTTCCCATTTAGTAATATAGTCGGCAACACATGCATTGCTCTAGAGTCGGTTGCTCCATTGGCTCCTTGATTGAAGATATTCATTCAAATCCCTTAAATATACATGAATCTTCTAAGTATTTCCATGCTTTAGCAAAGGTATCAAATCCACAGATTTGCCTCCTTATTCAGGATCAACCAAGGCCTTGAGATGATCAAGTGCCTTATCATCTTGCTCTGGCTCAGCAGTTGTATCCCATCCTCTCTTCAAAATCTTCTTCAGATCTATTAAACCAAAATCGATCTTAAAAAATTCTTTCCATGTTTGACAGTGATTCCATCTAAGATTGCCAGCTCAAGATCCATGAGAACCATGCTTATCCATGAAACCTTGATAAAAAAAAGTCTACCAAGAAACACTGTTAGCACAAGTCTCCCGTCAGAATTAGCAAAATTTTTGTCTGAAACTTGTTATAAACCCTTTAAAGATCTTTAACAATCTTTAAGATTCCTAATACAAGCATGCAATCTGCTTACCTAGTCCACAACCGACCCTATTGAAGAACTGGACCAGATCTTATTGAATCTTGACAAGATTTGATACTGAGACCTTGAAAGTATTGCCTGTTCATCTTCCCTCACTGATTTCTCATAAATACAGCTCCAGACTCGTCCAAATCTAGCAAGAAGTGGCTCTCCAGATAGCTGAAAGAAATCGGCCTTCATCTCTCCAAAGGGAGAAAAGGAAAAAAAAAATGATCAGGGCAAACATCTTTCTCTCTCTCTCTCTCTTGAACAAGGCTCTGATACCATATTTGAAGTTAGAAACTAGAGAGAAAGTTTGGACGTTTCATATGCTGTAGATGCTTTGATAAAAGATGAACAATTGAAGTGACGTTAAATAGTCACTTTATGATGACGTGGCATGATCTGAGCCAGTCATGTACTATTAGGTCAGATTCAGGTCAGTTAGAGTGAGTTTCTAAACTCTAAAAAATATACACACCTCAGGAAAGCCTTTGTCTTTGATGTGACTTAAAGACAGCATAAGTAAATCATTTGCATATGGTACAATAGCACGATCTTTCAGATGATAAACCAGATTAAAAAATATGTTGAGAATAGCTGTCCGTATATCAGAAATGATCTCATGCTGTAATAAATAAAACAAGAGCAGATGAAGATCAAAACTTGATTTAGACTTGAAACTAGAAACATACCATACCATACCTGAAGATGATTTAGCAGGCGTGGTACAATGTAATCAATAAAATGACAATAAGAAATGACTGGAAGTTTCGAACAAGTGCTGATTAGGACGTTTGCCATACACAACTGGAATGCAAGAACGCTTTGCTCAGGAGCACTGTCACTTATATGTACATTTCCTGATATTAAACTGGAGGAAGAGAAAAGGCTTAACGGAATTGCACGCGCATCAGACAATAGGCAGCTCATTACAGCATTCAAAACCTTATGTTCTGTCTTGTTGCCAAGGCCTATCGATAAAACAAAAAGAAATTATCAGCAGCTCAAAAAACGTCAGAAATTTGTATATGAATAGGCACCTATATACTTTTTTGAACCATGTTTGTCCATTGCAAGTTCAGTACGGATCATTATTGCAAAGCAATCTATGCAACCATGCTGAGCCTTCTGTATGTTAACAAAGTCTACAAAAAAAGAAAAGGGTTCACGCAGCCAAATATAGTACTAAATATGACAGACGAGAACAAACAGCAATAAAAACCTTCATGAGGAACAGGCCACATCAGTATAGATGCTAATAATGCTTGGATCAGTATCATCTTAGGATTTTGAAAGCTTTGGCTCTCCCAAATCTGTAAGATATTAGCAAAATCAAATGTATTACCAAATTTCAGCAGGAAGTTTGACATACCATCAGCGAGTTGCATATGGCAAAGATGTATGCTTTTACTCTTGGTGCATCCAGTGCCCTTGTTGCTTCTTCAAGTCGAAATGCCAACACAGGCAGTATAACCTGAATAGTTGTGAACACCATTTAGATACCAAAATTGCTTACATGTGCACTGATATAACAATAATACTGGCAGCATCTAACTGATTACTGAAGTCTCGGAATATATTCATGGTAATGAAAACAAGATACAAAGCAGTAGGCGAGCGTAACAACAAAGCAATCTAGCTACTGGAAACAAAAGCAATGAATGAAGCATGACTGGACTTATATAGCCATGTCAGCAACAGGCATGTGCCAGGTCAGCAGTAACCTCATCACCGAGCGTGCACTAATGCTAACACCCCGCACTGCTGCAAGGCTTAAGAAAATAGTGAAAGCACTAAGGAGGTTTATGACTAACAACATGCAACAGCTGCTTCATGACAGTAAACTGTTTCCTTAAGTGGTTTAGTGAAACCATCCGCTGCCTGAGCTTGGGTTGGACAGTAGTAGAGTTGAATCATTCCTTTATCCAGCTGTTGTCGCACAAAGCAAACTTTGTTGTCAACATGCTTAGTCAAATGATGCCACTTATAATCTTTAGCATGACAGATAGCTCCATTATTGTCACAATAGATATTGGCTGGTTAAATATGAACTCGGAGATCTTCATATAAATGCACAAGCCATATCATTTCCTGTACTCCGATGCATAAAGCTTTGAGTTCAGCCCCTGTGGTACTGATACTAACAGTGGACTGCTTCTTAGAATGCCATGTGATAGCATTATCAGCTACGAAAGAAACATATCATGTAAGTGACTTTCGCCATTCCATATCACTATTGGCCATATCTGAATCAGAGAAAAGTTTGAGAGCACAAGTACCAATTGAACTGTAATAAAGAGCATCTGTGGAAGTACCCTTTAGGTAATGAAGAACTCTTTTAGCTGCTTGCCAATGTGATTGCTTGGGCTCCATAAAGCGAGTGAGAACACCTACAGTATAGGCCAAGTCTGGACATGTAATTGTAATGTATACAATAGAGCCCCAACCAATTGACGATAGAGAGTACAATGTGCATCCACTTGAGTGGTTTCAAGAGTTAAAATCTGGCCAAGTTCATAAGGTGTAAGAATTGGTTTACAATCTGTCATATGATACTACCTCTGAAGGTATTTTTGTTGAGTAATATAGATGCCACTAGACTCTTGCCAGATCTCTAACCCAAGACAATAATGCATAAGTTCAAGATCAGTGATTTCTTATGAGCTGCAAGAGCTAAGACTGCTCGCAATGTAACCATACGTACAAAAGGCGCAAAAACCTCATTATAATCAAACCCCTCCTGTTGAGTGAATCCTTTAGCTACTAATCTTGCTTTGTACTTGGATAAACTGCCATCAGAGTGGAATTTGGCACGATAGACCCACTTAGCTCCAACAATATTTCTGTGAGAAGGTTTGGGAACCAATTCCCATGTACCTTGTTTGTGCAGCATATTGATTTCATCTTGTTCATCTTGTTCATTTTGCATCGCAGTAACCCAATTGACGATCCGTGGCAGCTTGTTGATAAGTTGTTGGATCAGCATGAGCTAAAACTTCTATCATAAGTGCAAAGTTACATAATTCTTGCAATGGAGGCAGACCTGCAAGCCTTCGAGAGCGCCTCAAGTTATCTTGTGATGATTCAGGATAGGCAAGTAAGTCCATTTGATTAAGAGAAGGTATAGACAGTGAGACAGTGGAGAAGCAGGTGGTGTTGCACGTGGAGTGACTAAATCAACGTAATGGAAAGGAGAGTATAGATTGGAAGACAGGTGTAACGTGCTCGAAGTAGATTCTTGTGAATTGTCAACAGGTGAAGAAGATACAGCAGGAATGGATTGCCAATTAGAAATGGATGGAATGACATTAGAATGGGATGAAGTAACTAGACGAAACCCAAAAAGATCTTGAAGTTTATTATCATATTCTGGAGTCGAAAGTTCGTAGAACTCACTGGAATAAACTGCGTCTCCCACAAATTCAACACTTCGAGAGGTAAAAACCTGCTTGCTAGCTGGATCGTAGCATCGCCAAGCTTCCATATTCTCGGGATAGCCAATAAAAATAACTTTAGTAGCTCGATCAGAGATTTTACCTTGTTTACTCAACACCTCTCTAGGCAATGTAGCATATGCCAAGCATCCAAAGACTCTGAAATTGGAAACATCTCGCCTGCGCCCACTAAATGTTCTCAAATGGGGTTTTCAATTGTAAAGCTCGAGTAAGTGCACGGTTAGAAATGTAGACTGCTGTCGTAAGAGCTTCTGCCTAGATATTTGGTGGCAACTGTTTATGTTTAACATACTTCAAGCTAAATCAAGTAAGGATCTGTTTTTGCGTTCTGCAACACCGTTTTGAGAATGTGCATAAGGTATAATTAATTGTCTATGGATACCTTTAGCATCTAAATATCTCTGAAATTCTGCTGAGAGATACTCACCAGCATTATCTGTTCTAAGCTCTTTGATAAGAGTTGAAATTGAGTCTCTACCAAAGCACTGAAATGTTGGAATTTAAAACACCTCAGATCTGAATTTTAAGGAGTATACCCTCTGCTAAAATCATCTATAAAAACCAAGAAATACCTGCTACCATCAAGGGAATCAAGAGGCATATAAAATATGTCGGAGTGCACCAACTCCAAAGGTTTAGTGTCACGAAACTTTGCTTGAGAAGGATATGGAGCTTGGACTTGTTTTCCAAGTCTGCAAGCATGGCAGTTAACGTTTTGCACTTTAATTAAAGGTAAACCTTCAACCATTTTTAACTTGGCTGTTATTTCCAAAGCTGAATAACCAAGATTTCCATACCTGGCATGCCAAAGAGATTCAAGTGTTTATGGGACTGCGGCCACTAATGAGGATGCAATGCAGTAGGAATAGGAGTAGAATGTTTGCTTTGAAGAGTACATAAACCGTCCTCATTGAGATGGCCACGAGCTACTGGTTCCAAAGTTTGAAGATCCAAGAACTTCAAAGGGTTCTTCTCTAGGATATGAACTTCTCCATCCGAAAATATGACCGAGTAACCCATTTTACGATCTCAAACTCAAAGACACTTAGAAGATTGACTAACAGTCCAGGTACCAAACTAATATCCTCCACTTTAAATGTAATGCAACTTTCTGTGTGAAAAGAAACATTGCCTTTACCTTTGAATTTTGCCAAATTACCATCTGCCATTTTAACCACGGTTGTATGTCTTGAAAGACATGTGACTTGCCTCCCAAATGTTTAATACCTCCAGAATCTACTAACCACACATCTTCTGGGAGAGTTTGAGCAGCGGTATTAAGAGATTGAACCTCTAGCTCTTGTAAAGACAAGTCTGTTACATGTGCTGAAAGCTCTTGTGAAGGTGTTGATACCTTTGCTGGCTGCTGAGATGGTGCACTTGAGTTTTGAGATTTATCCTTTCAAGTACTGAGCAAGATGTCTTTGCAACTATCTATTTTCCTTTCTGAAATGACCCTTCTTTCCACAATGCCAGCAAACTTATTAAGTAGAACTAGTAGATTTTGTATGATTAAGAGAAGAGGTATTTGATGAAACAGAAGGATAACAAGAAACAGGAGTGAACAATTATCCACTGGTTTACGAACCAAGATAAAATTTAGAGTAATTTGACCCTTCCAAAGGAGTTCTTCTTTTAAGCTTAAGCTCTACATCTAGTAACTGCTGCTGTAATTGACTGAAAGATACCTTAATCTTAGCTTTCAGCTCATAATGATGTGTTATATGATCAATCAGATGATAATCCTTAAAGAGCATGCATAACTAAAGACAGATCTTTTCCTCCAAGCTTTTCAATTGTTGCGGATAATCCCTCCTATTAATAGTGTTCAAGCTTCAAATTATACATCTGACCTCTGATTTGGAGTTGTTTTCCAGCCCCTGCCTGGACACAAATTTGGTGAAGAAAAGCCAATGCTTCATGAAAAGTTTTCAGCTCACTTAGATCCCTCTTGAAATCATCTGATACAGTAGCTTTAAGCAAAGTAAAGCTGTAGAGTCTTTCTTTTTGTCTTCAGTTTTGCTTAAAGCTTTAAGCAAAGTTAAAGCTGTAGAGTCTTTCTTTTTGTCTTCAGGAGTGATAGGTGCCCCAGTAGCTTCAAGAACTTCTCCAAGATCATATTAATTCAGATTAATCTCAAAATTATCCCTCCAAGAAGAATAATTCTCCCCATCCAATAAGATGTGAAATAAACTTCCAATACCACTGTAAAAACGGCTTGACAGACCTAGAAATAGCAAGATCAGAAGGTTCTTTGCTATTTTCGCAGAAAAGGGCCTTAAATGGATGATTTTCAAGAAACAAAAAATCTCCCTGACTATTTCTCTGATGAAGGAGATTCTTTGCTTGGAAAGTCAGAACAAAACCGCACAGCTAGGAAAAGCTTAGGTGAAACCTCCCAATCCAGAAAAAAGTTATGGCAGACGAAAAATTGTACTTATTTTCAGACCATAACCTTGCTCTGATACCATGAAGTCTTGGAATATATTTATGGTAATGGAAAAAAAGATACAAAGCAGTAGGAGAGCGTAACAACAAAACAACCTAGCTACTAGAAACAAAAGCAATGTATGAAGCGTGTGACTATGGACTATATAGCCATGTCAGCAACAGGCATGCGCCAGTTCAGCAGTGACGTCATCACCAAGAGGGCACTAATGCTAACGATTACAAGTAGCTTGTAGTTGTATCGTGATCTAAATGGAGATGAGAGGCTATAGGAAGATGGAATGCAGGAAGCTGCCAAAGACTAATTTATACATTGAGCACCTTTTGATAATGGGAATCACCTCATTTCCCATGGCATGGAACTGTCCCACAGCCGTTTACAAGTGTTAGTTAACACTTTAACATAACCACATCGCACGCAGGATGTTTATATGCTAATATGCTAATTGATACATTGAGCACCTTTTGATAATGGGAATCACCTCATTTCGCATGGCATGGAACTGTCCCACAGCCGTTTACAATTGTTAGTTAACACTTTAACATAACCACATCGCACGCAGGATGTTATATGCTAATATGCTCCACAATGTGAAGTTTGATTGGCTTGAAATTTAATGCAACCACAGATTTGGCCAATCATCAGCTACTTGTGTCTTTGAGTTACAGTATCACAAATTTAACTCTTCCAGTGCTCACGGACAAAACAGACTTTAGTATCCAAATAACCGCTATTTGGACGTCATTCATCTTGGACTCTTCGCAAGCTGTAATGCACCAGAGTTTGTCAGAATAAAGTCTGTAGTCTTGAGTAACTAAATTGACTATGATATTTCCTGAGTGGCACTAAACAGTTCATTCGATTCAACTACTATTCTGCTTTTCCAATGCCCAAGTAACCATTTGATTCCTATATGGAAACAGACCCCTGAGGTCCAAACAAAATCTGCATATTCAAAGCGTCTTGCTTCTAAACGCTGTCCACTCATGGAATGTTCTTCATTCTTTATACGGTTATACCTCGTGATGAGAAGACTCCTTGCATAGTGTCAATGGTGCTTTTCACCTGCTTCTGCAGACAATAACACAATCTTTCTTCCTGTGACCATTGCCAATTTGCAAGTGGTGAACTGCACTGCCAAACCTATAACCAGCTGGCTTTAGTCCTTAACGGCAAAATGCTTGCTTAGCAGGATGTAGTGCTTGATAAAGCCCACAAGATCTACATCAAGATCTTGCCTTGCGTACTGCTGCACATATAGTGGTTTTCACAGTTTCCAAACAACAAATACAGATCCAAAGCATGGCATCAGGTCTGTCCTAAGAATACAAATCTCAAAGCATGAACAGACTTCCATGTTTAAAATAGCTTGTGTAGGGTAATGAGACTAGCCGGAAAGGGCGGTCTTAGTTGACATTCACAAATCTTTCTTTCTTTCATTCTTCTTGCTGTCTTTAAGTGCACATATAGTTTTCTAAAATAATCCTTTGGCCGGAACCTCTAAATTCTGCATGTCCTGATACAATGCATGAGGCAATAATGATTGTGGTTGTCAATGTGTAATGGATAATTACAAGTCTTAGGGTGCGTCATGCCCTTCAATTGAGATACATATATGCTAATAGTAATAAGCGTTCACATAAATTCCTTACATCTGGCAAGAGCCTGCCACATAACTCAGCAGAGAGTTTACGGACATCCTCATATTCAGTGTTCCCAGACATTCTGAAAAGAACAGGATAAAATAAACAATTGCTGATACAGCAAACCAGGTAACATGCAAACTAGATGCTTTACCTGTCTATTAAAAGCATTGCTATATTGGTGCAGGATATGGCCCCAGAAGTTGCATCAACTGCAAGTGCCTCAAGGTAAGTGTCAACAACCTACATATTAAGAAGGCAACCTTTTTGGTAAATGTCAACAAGCTTACCAGAAGTATCGTCCTGAATGCCCCCATAAAGTTCCTTGCTGTCGATATTTTGGAACGCTTCAAGATTAAGAACTTTTAGAACCAGCAACGGGCTCAGCCATTGAAAAATTCCACTCCCACCATCATCATGATTGTCTTTCCCCTGTTCCTTTTCTTCTAATGACCTGAAATTGCACGTAAACAAGATATCAAGTACTCCCTGCCATGGGATGAAAGAAAACATAAAATGGCTAAGACTAGGCATAAATAATTGCCTCAAAGACATTAAGCCTAATTGAGTGACTTCCTTCCCCCCAAAAAAGAAAATTACTCAGCCAACTGCGTAGGTAACCTGCAGCCTAATGACCTGATGAAGCTTCATTATGCAAGTGACTTCCAATTCTATTTTATAATGTCAAACTTCAAGCCTTCTCTCAGAAGGACCATTGAACTAAACTTTTTCAATTTTGTATTTCAGGATACCCTCATTCCACTCTTACAATGCACAAACGTGAGAAAATTGAAGGAAACTGCAAAAACACACTTACTTTGTCTGTACCACCATCAACTCAAGGATACGAGGAAGAAGCAAATCTGCCCTCTTCGAAATGTATCTGCTAATTCTACTCAGGAACATTGGAAGCAGAGGGTTTTCAGGCTCAGCAAACATCTTATCCAGGAGGAAGTTGATAATAGGGCCCCAATCATTTACCTGTACCAGCAAGTCATAAAAGTTTTGCAGAAGCATTTGTTAGTTTGAAATGACAGATTTTACACGTTCTTAGCCCCACCAAACAAATGCACATTTTACATCCCCTTCACCGCACTGACCGTGGTTGCCCAGCTTGGCAGTAAATTCATTATCCGTTCGGGATCTGCATTGGCAAACAGACAAACTTTAATTTCGTATGACGATATGTTAGATTGGAAGCATAATACCCATGTTCCAAGTATCGACATAATACCAGATTTTCGAACCTTAGATTCCCCAATATATCCTGGATGTACTGGAACCTCTGTGATTTCTGATAAATTCCTGATGTGAGAAGCAGATTGGTTAGAAAACTATGACCTGTCCTTAGAACTTCTAACACATGATGTTGAAGGTTGGTAAGGGTGAACTCGTCCATGGCTGGGCGAGTTCTATGGTGCGTAGATACGCTATGGGGATGTAAATGAACTATATTATGTTAAGAAAGAAAGAAAGATTATATTAACGTCTACGAGAGACCCCTTGGTCTATGAGACCATTTTATACAGCAAGCAATCATGTGCAGCTAGGGGGGCATTTGCTGCCTCCTAGAGATGTTACATAACATAAAAAAGAAAAACTAAAACAATAAAATCATGAGACTTTTGTCTTCTTGGCCACTGGCCCAAAGTACGAAGTGATGCCAGACTTGCCCTCTCTTTTTTGAAAGGACTGCTTATTTTCTCTTTAAGAGAAAGTAATGAACAAAAATTTTGCAAGCCACCTGGATAAGAAAGAAAAAGTGCCTAACATACTTAAGCAGTCAGCAAATGTTAGAAAGTCATCTTGTCTGCTGACTGTACCTAGTCTGACACGTGAGACACCTGTTTAGTTCATTTTCTCCTGCATGTCGTGATCTTGTTTGTTCACCATCATAATGTAGGAGTGACCTAACTGATTGCTTATCTTCTTTCTAGCTTTCAAGTTCACTTTCATAGCATTACTATCATGGTATCAAAGCCTTCTAGAGGCAAAAAGAAGTGCAAGTTTGCCCAGGAATTTGACGATTTGATTTGAGATAGGGCAACCGTCACAATGATTGAAAATGGAACTGGAGAGATCTTATAGTTCTTGCAAACAGGGTTGTAAAGGGGCTTTTTTAAGTGGACGGAAGATTTGAAGTAAGTAGTTGGAGATTACTCCGTTTCTTCTGGGGATTGTCTTGACAGGTCAGTTTTGGCCTAAGGATCAATGAATTGTCAGGTTACTCTGCACTAAGTACCTCCTTTGTCTTTGTGATTGCTGTCAGATACTTTGATTTTCTCAGCCAGCACTCAGCCAGATTCTGCAACCAGATTTTCTCAGCCAGATTTTTAACGGATATTTGGTTTGACTCTAGGATTTTCCAACTTTTATGGCTAATCTTGGTTCCTGGAAATACACTTCTAATCCAATTCTTGACGGGATCCTTGGACATATATGTCAGACTTATATGCTGACATACGCTGCCTTGACAGAATTTTTGAGGATTAAGTGTCTCCTGGCTGAAACTTTACACCCTATAACGGATTTGGATTGGCTTTCCAACAAGCCAAGATTCATTGGGATCATACAAACCTTTGGGGAGATCTTGCAATTGTGAATATGCAGCTTCCTTTGTGACAAAATTTCACATCCAGAACTAGCTGCCAGTTTCCCTAGTGATAGTTTTCTCTGAAATTTTCACAAACCTCTCCTAAATTGCAACACTGCCCAATATTTGCTCAAAAAGGAGAGTTAAGCCAAGATCCAAAGTTTGGAGATCAAAGATGTTCAAAAGTAGATCGAAAATGACAAAACTTAACTGTAATCAAAAAGATGTTGTCTTTAAGAACCCTACTGGGAGAAGAAAACAATAGAAATGCCATTTATATTGAGCAAAATTCTCCTGAAAACGTTGAAGAAGGTTAAAGCTTAAATGAATTACAGAGTGCTCAGGAAACGCCCAAATTCTAAGCAAAAAACAAAGAAAATTTTGGGAATCTCAGCCAATGATATCCCAAATTCTACCAAAGAGAGGTCAAGCTTCATCTAGTCCAGCCACATTGCAAGATCGTGCAACAGAACTAATAAATTTGTCGATCAACAGATCCAATGACCAGATCTTCCTCAGTGTTGGGCAATCCCAACCAATTTCTGCAATAGGATCTCCTGTCGATTGCACCCATTAACGATAATGGACCATGAATCTTAGAAACTTCTGTTTGCCGGATCACACCCTTGTTTTCTGGACCATAAAACCCGTAACTCAAAATTTGTAGCAAATGTCCAATCTTGCCAACAGACCGGACTGGCAAAAGAACCAAGTCACAACTCAGAGAACAAAAAGGGGGGACACGTCACAACCCCAAGGTGATTTGCACTAGCTTCCATCCCAAGCCCTGAGCTTTCATACCATGAGGATTTTGAATCTATATATGGAAATGAAAGAAAGATACAACAGGATAGAAGCTCCTAACAGAAACACTAGATAGTGAACACAGCCTAGTGGCCCTTTTCGTCTTTTGGAAAGATTTCATGTGAAGCTATCTTAGCTTTTTGGCCTTTTTAGAATGACCCCAGAAAACACTTCCGACTTCTTTCTTAGCACTGTCTAATAGTTACTAAAAAATAGGCCAGCATTGTTTTCTTTACCCTGAAGAAGCTAATGCACCATCTTTTTGTTTAACCATTGCTTATCCTAAGTTTGGAGTTCATATACATATAAAGCAAGACATTTCTGGCCTGGAAATTCCGTGAGCTGCCTTGAAGTGGTCAGGCCTCTGCCTCTTATTTCAGGGTATGCTTCTGATTCCACCGCCCATATCTTTCCCATTCAAGCTGCAGGAAGTATTTTCTTGATCCAAGAAGCCTTTTGATCAGCAGGGTACATCCTCAGAAGGGGCGTTAGAAACGACTGTACACTCCTGACTCATTATACCTGCTGACTGTACAGTGCAGCCTGACATATCATTGACATGACCTAATCACATGCCACTTACCTTCCTTGTTTGTTCGACAGTTTAGAGTAGGATTGACCTACACTGATTGCTTATCTTCTTTCTAGCTATTCAAATTCACTCTCATAGCACTAAGAAAAAACAAACGAACGGAGGGTAACGAACTGCACCAACAATCGAAACCAAACCATTTTCTGGATCCCAGAGATCCGACGTTGTCAAATTTTGGGATTGATATAATGAACACAACAGTGGCTATTTTCACAATCAGCTATTACCCTTCCCTTACTTTTGCTTATGTATATATGCCCAATATTTACTTGGAGCCTTGCTAAAGGCTATCTAACAGATTGTTCTCGTCGACTTGGTTTGCTACCGTTTTGACATGCAGCTGCACGTAAAAATCATCTCCTAAGCTGTACAGGCATCTCTAATGAAGCAGTTTGCTCCAGAACTTTTCAAGTCCAGTGTAATGCCAAAGTATTGTTGAAAATCATACCAACTTTTAAAGGGTTATAGTGAGAATTAACCTGCTTATATCCAAGAGCACGGAGATTGCAAGGCACTGATTAGAATGGCCTGCCAACATGGCAATCAGAGCCGAACTTGCAGCAGATCGAACTCTGGCATCAGTAGCATATACAAGCTGTACAAGTTGGGGAAGGACAAATCTTGGATCTATTAAAGAAAAAGCAATAGAGTCAGCATAGAAAAACTTCAGAACAGATGAAGCACAAATCTTGGATAGCACCAAATAATATATATAGCAAACAAACTTGGAGACCTGTTTCAAGAAGAACGACAGTTTTGTTTATATATCATGGTTTATTATGTCTGAAGTGTTGTCTAACTTCCCCCAATGCAAACATGTAAAACATATATAAAAATAAGAAAGCTTGCAAAGTCATAGTAGCTAACATTCCACAAGATGATGTTCAAGGCAATTTCATAGCTCCTAACATGTCGGTTCCAGCTAACTTGTCCACTCACGTATGTCATTGGATTCACTTTTCGTTTCCTGCTTTCAAGACTTCAAAGCTGCATCCTGCAGACTCTGTTATGCCGCGTGTGTTAGTTAATCGCTCCTGAAGAGATAAATGTGAGGTAGGCGGGCAGGCAGGTAGGCAATGTCAGTTATGCTAAGTCGATTTACCTGCAAATCCTGGAATAAACACAATATCCTTGACTGTTTTATGATATTCCTGTTTTATTATGAGGTATAATAGCCTGAAAACGTGCACCAGCTTGTTACGAACAGCAAGATTTATCCAGCTAATCCATGCAAGACTTTAGAGACTGCAAGGAAAGAGGTAAAACTCGCCACCCAACCTCAGACGAATCTGAGCTCCCAACCGAGCTGGGAACTAGCTTGAGAGAGGACCAAAGATCACACACCACATGATCCCCTCCTTTGACGCCTCTCCCCATATTTATTTATACCGCTAGCTCCCCTTAACCTTTCCTCCCAAGACCTTTCCAAAAAGTGACTTGGCATATAAGGCGTACACCTTATATGGCTACTTTCCAACTTTTAGGCTCTTATGGGCTGCGCCCAGAAGCCCTCCCAAAAGGCCTGCTACATCTTTCACAGATTTTAGCCCAGATCGTAACATTTAGTCCCTCGCAGCAGGGTCAATGCAGGCTTCCATAGATTGCCCTCAAGTATTCAAAAAGGTTGGCTGAAAAGGGAGTCCAAGAGTGTTGGTAGGCAAAGGCATTCCAATGGGCTGCCTCTTTGGGATTTGGTTCGGGAAACCTGCCTCCATTCTAATATAACATGGTGCAGCCAATACTGCGGTAAAACCTAGAGCTAAAAAGAGACTTCAAAAAGATATGAATCAGCTGATCCGGCAAGATCTGTTTCATACATATCAAGGACATGGGTTAACTCCGAATGATCTTCCCACCAAGATGCAATGTTACAAAGATCACTTCCTTGCGATCAGAGAAGATGGTTTCATCTAGCGACCAAGGTATTTGAATATTCACCTAGCACAAAAAGTGAGACATATTATTGGTCAGCTCAGGGTCTCATCTCATCTGTTTGAGATTTGAGGCTGCCTGAGTGGTCGAGCATTCGAAGATGATTTGCAGATTGTGTCAGTTGAATGTAACTGAGTCTGAGGAACAGTTCATCTTTACATGTCCAATATATTATGAAATACGGGGCAGGTTCCATTGCCTGTTTTGAAAACCTACATACCAAAAATGTATAGCTCTTTTCCTTCACCAAATGACTGTTCATAACAGAAATTTGTTGAAGGAGCAGGCTGGGGGGAGAGCTGGATAGGAAAATGACCCCACACAAAGGCAGATCACTCTCTTTCTCATTGCAGGTGATAATCATAATAAACAGAACTCAGGTCCTCTTCCTGGACCATCCAATCCAATTCCAAGAGGAGATGAAAGTGTCAAGAAGAAGGAAGCGGGCAGCAAAGGAAGAAACAAACCTTTAGAAAAGAACTCTAACATCACCTCATAATTTGAGCCAGTGGCCAGGAAGAAGACAAAAGTTTCCTAATCTCAATGGTTTAGTTTTTCTTTTTTCATTTTTATGCAACATATCTAGGAGGCTGCAATGCGTCCCTAGCTGTACATGATTGCTGTATAATTGGTCTCATAGACACAAGTGGTCTTTCGTAGACGTTAATATAATCTTTCTTTCTTCCTTCCTTCCTTTCTTTCTGTCGGGAACCTTTGCCTCTCAAAACGGGGCAGGTTCCATTGCCTGTTTCGAGAACCTACTTCCCTCTCAAAACTCATCAGATATGAGGATCAGAAATGTATAGCTCTTTTCCTCCATCAAATGACTGT
>JAANSK020035578.1:0-17696 GCA_011763485.2 Isoetes engelmannii
ATCCTTTTTGGTCATTTTAACACAGTGCACGGAAAAAATGGGACTCGGATGTGTCCCACTTTTACGAAATGCGACTTTTAGGATGTGAAACTTGTAGAATAAGCTTAGGATGTTACTTGAACATAAGAAATAACATATTATTCTTTAAATTGTGGTTATTAGTAGCAGCAACACTGCCTTTGTTGAAGTGAATACACATGAACCCCCGCAAGCAACATGCCAATTTTAAACCATGTTCATGGCATCATGTTCTTGCTTAACATATCAATGAAATTCTAATTTGCATGCAATTATACCTTAAAAAATACTTACAAATGGATGGAAGATACCAAAGAAAGTAACAAACAAAATGAACCATGGTCAGAAGTAGGGCAAAAGCTTTATTTGGGAAACATATCAATAAACAGATTATCAGTACTGTTAACTGCTCATTAGAAAACATGAAAACTTCATAAGGAAAGCAACAAAAAGGCCAACTGTTAACTGCTCCTCGGAAAAAGAAAATGACTATAAGAAACACACGAACACAGATAATCCCAAAAATCTGGACTTGAAAACCTGCAATAATAGAAGACATCAGATTAACGGACTAAAAAAACATACCAAAATCCAAAATGCTTCAATATCATACCTGAAAGTACTCGGTTTTCCATCCTCGTCCAGCAAGATAGCCTCTCCATCTTTAAACCGCGTGGAACTCTGTCCATTCATAGTTTCGACTCCAATAAACATAGAAGAAAAAACCATCGAATTCTGTCCACCTCACATAAACAAAGAGAACCCATTGGACGCAACAACAAAATACTTTCCAAATGTACCCACCAAGGAAAATAGTGGATGCATTTCACTCAGCAATTTGATGACGGTTTCTGCTGTGGCATCTTCTATTAATGCAACAGCAGAGCCCTCATGCTTTGAGAAAGGAATATTACCACCACCTGCCATTGCTAAGGCAATGAAGTGGCCATCACTTTGAAGCAGAGCTTGATCTCTTGAAATGATCCCTGCGCTTTTCACACCACCAAAGAACTCCAGATTCTGCATTCTGAAATAGGTGTTGCATCCTTGAGACGAGGGTGAAAATCTCTTCTATTGTTTGTAGGTCAACAATAAAGACATTACTGCCTAGATTTTTCTGGATAAACATAGTTGTTTCTCTTTTCTCAGACATGAGCAAGAGGTTAGACAATGTAATAATACCTCTAGATGTGATCAAACCGGATTTGCCTGTTTTCGAAAATGAGCCACAAATCCCCCCCCCCTCCTCCTTTGGAAGAAATTCGATTCTCTTACATGCAGAAGAAGAAGCTGAAGCTAAAGGCCGAAAATGATGCACAAAAGCTGAAGAAGAAACTGAAGGTTGAAAATGATGCACAGAGGTTGAAGAAGAAACTGAAAGCCTAAAATGATATAACATATTTAACAAAACTTAAGAGTAATTCTAATCTAATAGATAACTTCAAGGATGCTACGATAAAATTATATGTAATATTTTAACTTTGGTTGAGTTTAATGATTTTATTAGTCCATCTTCAAATTAAAAGTATGATGGTCATTAAAGCATAAAACTGCTTTCTATACTAATTTTCAGTCTAATCTACTGTAGATGACTCAAATATTTGTCTTTATAAAATATTTAAAGAGATTATTAAGTTGAATTAAATAAATAATAAATTATTAAAGAAAATTAATTTAAATATATTTAAAACATAAAACATAAAATATTTATTATATAAAGATCATTAAAGGTCATTAAAACATAAAATATTTATTATATGATTAGTTTCAAACTAAAACTTTTTTCAAAATATTTTTAAAAGTGCTAAGAGTTTGTAAGTTGTAAAATATTCATAATAGTATTTAGTCAATCACGTACCAAACCATTACTTTTCATATATAAATTATCTTGATTGCCAATTTTTAAATTTGTTAAATCACTGAAAATTGAAATTTTATATTCTCGAAATGTTTAATTCTAAATAGATTCAACTGAAATTAATTATAGAAAGCAATTTTATGCCTTAATACCATCATCCTTTTTTTATTTAAAGATAAATTTATATAATTAAAACTTATAAAAATCAAGAAAGATTAAGATAGCCTCTCCATCTTCAAACTGCTTGGAAATATGTCCATTCATAGCTTCGAAATCTGTCGAAAAATACCATCTGTCCACCATAGAAGAAAACATCATCGAAATCTGTCCACCTCCATAAACAAAGGGAACCCACTGGACGCAACAGCAAAATACTTTCCAAACGTACCCACCAAGGAAAATGGTGGATGCATTTCACTCAGCATTTTGATGAAGATTTCTGTTGTGGCAAAATCTATTAATGCAGCAGCAAAGCCTTCATGCTTTAAGAAAGGAATATTATCACCACCGTCATTGCTAAGGTAATAAAGTGGCCATCGCTTTGAAGCAGAGCTTGATCTCTTGAAATGATCTATGAGCTTTTCACCAAAGAACTCCAGATTCCGCATTCTGAAATATTGTAGGTTTTGCATCCTTGAGACGGGGGTGAAAATCTCTTCTATTGTTTCTAGGTCAGCAATAAATACATTACTGTCTAGATCTTTCTGGATAAACATAGCTGCTTCTTTTTTCTCAGACATGAGCAAGTGGTTAGACAATGTAAGAATACCTCTAGCTGTGATCAAACCGAATTTGTCTGTTTTCAAAAATTAGCCACAAATCCCCCCAGCTTTGGAAGAAATTCGATTCCCTTACATGCAGAAAAAAGAAGCTGAAACTAAAGGCTGAAAATAATGCACAGAAGCTGAAGAAGAAACTGAAGGCCGAAAATAATGCGCAGAGATTGAAGAAGAAGAAACTGAAGGCCGAAAATGATATAACATATTTAACAAAACTTAGACTTATTCGAATCTAAAGATAACTTCAAAGATGCTAAGATAATATTATATGTAATATTTTAACTTTTGATTGGTTTAATGATTTTATTAGTCCATCTTTAAGTTAAAAGTATAATGGTTATTAAAGCATAAAACTGCTTTCTATACTAACTTTCAGCCTAATCTATTGTCCATGACTAAAATGTTTGTCTTTACAAAATATTTAAAGAAAGTATTAAGTTGAATAAAATATAATAAATTATATGTTTTATTTTTGAAAAGTTTATTGTTGATGAAATAAATTATAAAGAAAATTAATTTAAATATATATTTCAACAAAAATAAACTACCTTAAAAACGGTCATTAAAACATAAAATATTTACTATATGATTAGTTTCAAACTAAAACTTTTAAAAAATATTTTTAAAAGTGATAATAGTTTGTAAATTGTAATAGTATTTAGTCAATCACGTATCAAACTATCACGTGTCATATATAAATTATTCTGATTACCAATTTTTAAATTTGTTTAATCACTGAAATTTGAAATTTTATATTCTCAAAATGTCTAATTCTAAATAGATTCAAGTGAAATTAATATAAAAAGCAATTTTATGCCTTAATAACCATCATCCTTTTAATTTAAAGATAAATTTATATAATTAAAACTTATAAAAATTAAGAAACTCTATGGCTCATGTATGACGAGTTCAGCTTGAAATCCTTCAATCTATGGCTTTTGGTGTTTAATTTATGTATAGCCATTTCAATAAGTGAAGTGGCGAAGAAAAAGGCTTTTAGGTCGTAGGTCGATGTTAATTGGACGAATTTTTTTATCTTTCCAATAGAGATGTTCCATAAGCTGCCTATACTGGGTAGACACTATATTGGGTAAGCATTGGGGTTTTAAGATCTGCATTTTCCTCCAGAATTTGGAGTGCCAATGCGTCACTTTATTAATAAGGAAAGAGAAAAAACATTCAACATTTGCTCTAACTAGCCTAATAATAGATTATCAGACATTGACAACTTCATAGTTATTATCGTACATTGCATATTTCATCCTCTACATTGATTTATAAACAGATACCTCAATGAAGAACCAAAACTTTTCTCTTTTGATGGGAAAGCATTTCGCTTGGAAAAGATGAAACCTAAAGATGTATAAGAAAATGATTGTAATGCTATTTAGAAAAAAAAATGCTTACAAGTAATATTTATTTTTTAGTTAAAGGGACCTTTTTCTCATGTGTTTGACCAATATACGAAGGATATGAGCTTACGCAAGGCACGAGAAAGAATAAGCGTATGTTAGAAGAACTCCATGGTGAAAGGGCAGAGGCTGTGAGTAAGATCCAATCTGCATAGGTTTCCATACGTTCTGCTGTCTCTTCGACTCTCACACTTGAGACTGCACTAATAGGTTAGTAACATATTATTCAATGTATTATATATCTCTAAGCTTTCATAATTTTAGTTTACGCAATGAATATATAATTTTAGTGGCTTCATCTAAAAGTTTACCTTGCCTGTTTAAGATTTCTCTTGGTAATGTAGCATAAACTAGACAGTAAAAGACCCTTAGAGGTGAAGCATCAGGTTTGACTCCATATAAAGCATCTTTAAATTTAACATCTTATTCTTTAGTATACTTCATGCTAAATCCATAGGTAACCATTGTAGAGCATACATAATCAATATTACCTTTTCCATGGATCCTTCCAGTATTAAGGTACTTATCCCTTTAGGTCTTAAGCTGCTCTAAGTATTCTCGCTTATTGAATAAACTTCCTACGTATTAACATTCGCTGCCCAGCTCATGCCTGTACATATGTTTGTTCTAGAAACTCATTAGCTGTGAAGATGGTTAAATTCCCATACAGGTGATATAGGACATTGAAGAAAGCGCACATTCCACTATGATAGTATGACATGTTCAACAAAATTTGGACATATACAGATTTAATAGATAGCACTTCAAGGACACCATTTTAAGATTATATGTATTGTTTAATCTTTCTTCACTTTTATAAGTTTTAATTATATAAGTTTAATTTTAAACTATAAGAATGATGGTTATTAAGGCATAAAATTGCTTTCTATATTAATTTCACTTGAATCTATTTAGAATTAAACATTTCAAGATATAAAATTTCAATTCTTAGCGATTTAACAAAATTAAAATTTGGCAATCAGGATAATTCATATTTGAAACGCGATGGTTTGATACGTGATTGACTTAATACTATTATGAGGATTTTATAATTTACAAACTCTTAGCACTTTTAAAAATATTTAACAAAAAAAAAAATATTTTGAAACTAATTATATAATAAAAATTTTATCTTTTAATGACCATTTTGAAGTTAGTTTATTATTGCTGAAATATGCATTTAAATTAATTTTATTTATAATTTATTTCATCAATAATAAACTCTTCAAAAATTGTTATTAAAAGATATAATTTTTCATTTAATTAATTCAACTTAAAACTTTCTTTAAATATTTTGTAAAGACAAACATTTTAATCATTTTTTTCTAATTAAATATTAATTCAAATAGATTAGACTGAAAATTAGTATAGAAAGCAGTTTTATGCTTTAGTAACCATCATACTTTTAATTTAAAGATGGACTAATAAAATCACTAAACTCAAACAAGAGTTAAAAGATTACATATGATCTGATCGTGGCATCTTTGAAGTTATCCATTAGATTTGAATAAGTCTAAATTTTGTTAAATATGTTATTGATGCACAGAGGTTGAAGGCGGATAGTATAGAACTTGTTTGCAAACAAATAGAGACATAGCTCCGGAAGCAAAGAAAAATAACGAAAGTAACAAATCCGGAAGCGAGAAAAGATAATGCAAGAGCAGAGATATAATCCATTCTAGGAGCGTGGAATCCATATTAGGAGTGTGGGAATATACTAAAATCATGAAGGAAGATTTTTGGAGATGTCTTCCTCAAGATAACAGATTAACAACCAATTCAATCCCCAAATAGAATATACGACGCACAGCTCTCCTGGAGCTCCAATGGTGCTTCATCTTCGTCTTAGAGCTCCAATCTTCGCCGGACTGCTAAATCATCAAACCCTTACCTATAGACTTTAATCTCTCGATTTTAGCCGTCCAAAATCTAACCAGCATGATAATAAAAAGTCAGAGTCCCTATGCTAATCAACTGCCCAAGAAATATGTCAATCCTTGAGCTTGAAAACTAAAAACAGAGATATCATGTTCGAAATAGTGATAATCCGGAAATAGTGAGTACGACCTGAGCATTTCTTGCAAATAAACCGTAAGAGCTCTCCAGATCTGCAATTCTGATGCAAAACTAAACGGTTGAGCAAGACAGGGGCACCAGAACGGTTGAGCAAAACACAGAACAACGCAGAACGATTGAGCAAAATAGGGGCACCATAAATCTTAACCACATGCCTGAGCAAGAAAAGAAGAATGAAATAGAAGTTCGAAGCCCAGCTAGGCCGATCAAATGGTTAATTTTGGCCTAATCGATAAGAAATTTGCTTGTTGTTCAGATTGGGCTCTTCAATACGGTTTAACATCCATTGGAGAGATTGTAGCAGCGGGGACAGTTTTTGCTGTTGAATTGCAATTCTAATTTTTCTCCATAACAACTAGTTCCGGCCACCAGAGCTCTTGGATTGTAGGGTTGAGCCATAGCTGATTTGGGTCTCGTTTGGGCGGACTCTGCCTTTCTGCTACAATTTTCCCTCTCTTTTGACTATATGGCAGAACATAGTACTTTCGCTACAGAGAAGAATCTCTAAAAGGTGTATTCAAAAGATAATCGTCAATTACGCGCGGCATGTGTAGAGACATACAGATGTAAGAACCTTTAATAGCACCTTTAACTGTAGGAATTGAAAGAGACCGGCACCGCCCCCTTTCAAGAACATAGAACCTTAAGCAGTGCTGGACAAACCTTTTTCACCATACCGGAAATTTTCCTGTTGTCACTCAACCTAACTGAATTTCTAGAGTCCCAATCGGCTATTTCCTGCTACTGCTATTGTATATGTCAATTGGAATAATAAGAAGTGAAGTAAATTTTTTTACTCGTAAAATTCAAAATGGCAATAGAGTTTATCTGGTCAAAAAAACTTGATAAAACACATAGATAAAGAGTCTCATAAACAAGCTTGGAAAGCTTTATACATATATAGAAACGTGATATTACAAATCTGATCACATTACCAAAAACTTGCAGTTCATTTCTTCCATAAAGTTTTTCTCATCCTTTCCTCTTCATGATAGGAGCCATGTTGCACCTATCATATGTAATTAGATCTGCATGCAAGAGCATCTTAAAAAAATTATGAATGATATAAAGAAACGTTCTCTATAGTTGTACAAAATAAAAAAGAAATGCCATCTGGTTTTATAACAACGCAAAGCATAATAACAGTAAGAACGGGAATAGTTTTATATTGATGTATGCTCAAGGAAGAATATGGTCCTCTATTTTACATCAAGTCCTCTGTTTTTATTGATGTAAAAATGCTTAATAACAAATTCATCCTTCTATTTTCTAGTGTTCTAAAAGGCATAAAAGACAAAGAGCAATGAGAAATGTACTATTAAATGATGCATACCTCTAAGATAGTGCATACAAACGGTGGCCAGGCATGAAAAGTAACTCAAAAGTAGCACCCAAAACTCAAGCAAGAGCATCCAAGTGGGCTTAGAAGAACCAAAGACCCAAAAAGATGCTCTTGGCGCTCCACCAGACCAAGAAATGGCAACGTGAACAGAATCATGGAGGGAAGCATTCAATTTTTTTTGTGTTTCCCTCTCTTTGTTTGGGTATAAGCCCCGGATGAGCAAAACCCAGTCGGCCAAAAGCCGAAATGTTGAGTTTTCTGAACAGGAGAAAAATTGACATTGTGCCACGCTGGACGAACAGTTCACAAATTGAAACGGACATTACCTTGTGCCGCAGGTTTTGCCCAACACTGGCCTTTAGGGTCAGATCGCCATGTTTCACCACTTAAGGGGCAGAGTGCGCTAAGTCTCAGAGATTTGACATAGACAGTGAGTCGACTGACGTTTTGGATTCCTAGTATTATGTAGAACAACAATGTAGAACAAAAAAACTTGAATCTGGCCACGTTTGGAAAATTTAGGCCCCTGCATCTGGAGGGGTCTAACGTCCCCTGCCATGGTGTCACTCCCCCCCTCCACAGTAAGACCGAGCCATCTGATGATAGTGGTGTGGCCTGCCAACCCCCTAACTGTATTACCTTACGTGCCCGGAGGGCCCCCAAGCATGCCCTTCCAGATCCCTTGTTCGCCGGTCAGTCTCCATAAGCACGGGGGGTGGTGCATTAATGCGGCCCCTCGAGTAACCCGCGGACGCAGTATATGAAGCCTATCACGCCCATAGGTTGCCTCCTACCGCACCCTTGGCCAACGATAATGTGTCCTAGCGGCCCGATCTGATGTCAAGTTAATCCATTGCCAGATTCTGTTGTTTGAAGGGGACAATGTCCTATTCCAAAGCCCCCTGGGGCCTTGGCCGCCCCTCGAATTCCTACAAGGCCTCTCCTGGACGAAGCCCCTTCAGATTTTTCCCTTTGCTTTCGACTTGGATATGGCGGGTATGCCTCCTCCCCTCTCCCAAATTGTCATTGTACATTGTGCTATGGCCTGGATGCCAGAATTTTTTCTGTTGGGCCTAAGGGCCTAAGGGCCAAAAATTTTCTGATAGGCCTATGGGCCATCCTATTGTATAAGCCCTC
The DNA here is from genome assembly GCA_011763485.2 of Isoetes engelmannii. Classification (NCBI taxonomy): domain Eukaryota; kingdom Viridiplantae; phylum Streptophyta; class Lycopodiopsida; order Isoetales; family Isoetaceae; genus Isoetes; species Isoetes engelmannii. Next base: position 8,623 of record JAANSK020035578.1, read on the forward strand.
TGGGCTTTGATTGTAAGAAAAAAGAAAAAAGAAAAAAAAAAAAACAATGGATTATGCCAGGCAAGAGTTTTCGTCGTTACTTTGTTTATCTTATTATGTATTATTCCTTCTTCCATTCCAACATAAATAAATAAAGTTGTGAAACAAAAGTGAATATGTGCAATCTCATACTATCTCACCACCTGATAAACTGAACTGGTCAGTGAAGTTGCCACCAAGTTTAGTGTTACAGATGAACCCAGCACGCTGTATCGGGGTTAGCAAGCACTTTATTAGTCTCAATTGTCTTAGTTAGTCAAGGGCATTAATCAGTTTTCCATTCATCAGTAGTCTAATTTACATGTAGATTATGCAGTCAAGTGTGTGGTCATTTGTCTATAGTTTCATCATTATCTTCAGATGCCTGCAAACAATGCCAAGGTCAGTAAGTCCACACTACACCACAACGCTCAACATTGGACTGAATACTAGACATACCTTAAAATGTCATCCCTCCTCAAACCTAGGTGTCGGTTGCGTGCAACGAGCCATGTCTGTCCTCCAGGTCTTTGCAAAGTCCACATCCATTCCCTTGGCCCTAGAAATTATATCCTTGTCTACCCCTATGTCAACCATTTCTCAAATCATTCTGGCCTTGTCTATGGCCTAATCATGATCATGTGTGGGTCCAGTGTTTGCCGTGAAATTCACCCATCCTTGTGTATCCAACCTTATGGACTATCCATGGGCAATATTAGCATGCATCTGTGTCTTCCTCCCTTGTTGGCAAGGTCCCATGACTTCATAGGCGACCTGACTGTGCTGATGGAGTTTGCCACAAGTCTAACCAGAGGGAGGAATCCTTCTATGCTAACATCCTGGATGACACCAACATCACCAAGCAGATGTGAGTATCCTCCAAGCTGCAAATGACGTCAACATCTTCATCACTATCTGGTGCAACCACATTATCACTCATGTTTGGGGTTGTCAATGCACAACCATGCAGATGTTCGTGGTCCCCCTATTAGTTTGAGCAGTTGGGATACCAATTGGGCCCAGCCCTTGCCTCATTCTCATCCCGTTTTTGACCTACAACCTCTTGCTCCTAACTTCCTCATTGAGTCCTCTCTGATAGCTAAGATCGACACAACCCTCGACACACCTCTGGGGTGCATGAAAGCCCTAAGCCTAGATATACTTGCCTCAAAGGCAGCATCTTATTTCTTCTTGTTCTTCCTATCCCTCCTAGCCCTCTCAGCTGCCAGAGCCTGACAAAAACCATCACTAGAGATGTGCACCCTGCCTCCCAGATCTGGTGCAAAACTCCTCTTCCTTGCCCTGCTGGACTGGGATAGCTGCACACATGTCTGAGTCGCCCTTCTGGCTTGGGGTTGTAGTAGGCCTGCTTGAGATTGTATACTAGAAGGACATGGCACCCCACATGGCCCTGATGCATGGACATGTTCACCTGGTTGGTCGGCATGGTCCTGTAGATTACGGCTGTCCGTGGAGGAGGTTGGGAGGTTGTAAACATGTCCGAGACAGATGAAGAGAACAATTATGAGGTTGAGGAGTTAGACTAATTCAACATGGATGATATGCAACAGTTGTGGGGGCACAGTTGGTTGATGCGCATCATGTTGTCCAGCAGCCCACTGATGGCCACATGATTGCACCTGATGATGAAGAGGTTGCAACCAATGTTGTCAATGCATTCCTGTCTGGGGGCTTCTTGACCTGGCTTAACTTTCTGATTGTTAAAAGGCCATATACCTATTGCATTGAAACCTGTCTTGCTGTTCCTAGGTATTAAGCCTTCTTCAATTGACCGAGATATCAGCGCTGCTATATCCTCCCTCTTTGGCTCTGGCCTACCCTTGCTAACCATGTAAGCATACCTCAACCTCTTAAAGAAGGCTTTAAATGGAGCAAAGCATGCTATATCTAAAGGTTGCAATCTATGGGATGTGTGTGCTGGCAACAAGGCAAAGTGGATGCCCTTCTCTTTAGCTTCCAGAATAACTTCTAGCCCAACATGGCTACCGTGTCCATCCAATATTACCAGATGTGGCCTTGTTGGAGATACTCCACCTGGGACCTCGAAGCGAAATGTGACAACCAACACTTGAACAGTTCTGTAGTCATCCATGCCGAAGGCTGAACGGCCTCTATTGCCCCCTCCTCACATCTGGCAATGTTATCTTGCCTCATTTGTGTCCCCTTGAATATGTACATGTTGTGTATCCTAATCCCTTCTGCATTAACACACACCAATATTGTTACCCACTCCCTACTATTCATGACAACCTCACAGACTGTGATGTTCCAGGATAATAAATGATATAAATATGTATATTACTGGCCACGTCACTAGTACCTATCGTACGTACGACATGTACTCGATAGTCGGTATAGAATAACCCATGGGGTTGCGCACCCCTAAGCCCCAAATATATTGCACATGTTGCACAACATGTCAATATATTGTGCCAACTGCCACATAGCATGATCCCATAACTTGACCTATTACTATCAAACCCTAGGTGAGTGTGCCCTAAAAGGTACCTTCTCTATAAAAAGGGGCAAACCCTAAAGCGCCCCCATTTTGGATCAGCACCAGCATTCAAGCCAAGTCACCATCAACAGCAATCGCCCAGCTGTCGCCTTCAGCCCGAGCAGCGCACCTGCTGTCCCCATTCTTGGGAAGCGCGCATGTCACAGTCTCGACCCATTTTTCAGCAGCTATGGAAGCTTTCAGAGGAGGAATGCCCGCCAGCCAGGGTTCTGATAGGTGCTAGTTACTGCATTCTTGATTCTTAGATCAACCATTGGCCATTCTTGTCCCCATTCCGACTCATTCTGCTATGATGTTTCTATATTTATTATGATAATCATTGGATGATTTCTTCGCCCTCTTGTGTATTGGGAAGGGGGGCAGAGACCCAAGCCTTGTAGTCGTATGATGATCCTAGTTTTAGGCCTGATTAGTTCCCAACTAATTGTAGCCTATGCATAAGAGCCCGCCTGCTCTGTGGGTGGAGGGGCCAGATCGGTTTATAATGAGGAACTTGCCACATAGCGGTTGATCCCTCTGGTGTGTAGGGCCTACCGGGGGACGTTGTGAGCTACGTCTAATACCAGTATGCACTGCATGAGGCTCTTGGTATGGGCTCAACACCTCTTGGGTGGCGCGACCACCTTCAATAGGGTTTAAGTCATGTACGGGTAGTGGTAGCCCTCTAGCTCGCTTGTTATGGGCATGGATTCTCTGGAAGGGAGAAGTCCCTTCCTGCCTCATCGGGATTAGGGAGATGCAACCCAGGAGTAGCCCCTTTGGCTATCCACCCGGCAGGCTACAGTCAGGTCCCAAGACTTATCAGCCTATCTGCAAAGTATGCACAGGAGGGGCGGATGGAGTGGACTACCCAACGACCATGTTCTATGCCAGCCAAATCCATTGCCATGAATTCTGTCTGCACTGAACTCTAGAGACCCAAGTCGTCAGTCAGACCTTCGAGCCTGAGCCTTGGGTAGGATTTGCCTTTGATGTTATGATGCTATGTTGTTTCAGATGATATGGTGATCCCCACCCTTTGAGGTGGTATTGCATATGTTATGTTTGACGTTTGTACTTACGTTTATGCTTCCGCACTGATAGGTGGAGCTCGAGGGAGACGGGATCAATGACACGTCCAGTTCTCCCATATGGTTCCTTGTTCACCATCAAGAATTCCATGTCAGATGGGAGGCCTTTCGTTGGTGTCATGGTTGACGAGAGGGAAACTCCAGTTTCAATACGATGGGAGCATCGTACACTAGCTGGGAACATCACAATGGTATTAGAGCAATGATCTTGGTTGACCAAGATCGAGCCTTGTCCATCACCCGATAGTTCTAACTATCCTAGAAACTCAGCATGGGAGTTAGATCCCAAGCAAGAACCTCGAAAAGTTGAAAGCAATTTTTTTCCAACGGGTAGGAGTAGTAGCTAGATAGAGTAGCTAGATAAAGGTAGTTAGAAAACCACCAGGGAGATAGGATCACTTTACAAAAATCTGTTAAAAATGCTTTGACATGGGTTAGTGTGCCCCACAGCACCATTAAAATAATCCTAGTGACCCCCTGACGCACCCTAACTCATATCGACCCTAGTTGACCTAGAAAATAAAGTTAAAAGATAAAATGAATAGGTCAATTCAACTTATGAGTTGATTTTAAGCTAGGGTTTCACATTTAAAACATTAAATGATTAATATTTCTAGCAAAACAGCACTTAAGTTGGGCCATATGGGATAGCGTGCGCGAGAGCACCATTAGAATAATTCTAATGCCCTTCTGGCGCACGCTAACCCATATCAAAATACAATTGTCTAAAGAACTTAGTTATTTAGAACCAACATACGCATGTTAATAGAATAGTTAGATAACACCAATTTTGCATCAAAAACCCTAAACATTCCCAGACCTATAAATAGGTACCTCGACCCCTCTCAAAAATTAGGGTTTACCCTTCTGCGCTCTGCTCCAACTCGTGAGGCGATTTTGAGGCGCCAGTGCTCGGATTGCAAAAATTCAACATATGGCCTGCACCAAACAAACTACCAAGAAGATGACTCTGCTCGAATTCACCAGCGCCCAAGTTCTCCGTATCAACAGAAGCTAGAACGGTTTAGCGCCAAAAACAAAGATACCACCAAGCTTGAGAAGAAGGCTCGGCATTTGAGGAACATCGAGCGCAAGAAGAAGAGAGCAGAGAAGGAGAAGAAACGGAGGAAGAAAGAGCTAAAGAAGTAGAAGAAGCAAAGGTTAGAGCAAGAACAAGCAGAACGAAGAACCAAGAACCGTGAAGATCCCAAAGGACGAGTCGAGAAGAGGACGAGTCGAAGAAAAGCCAAGTTCACACCAGCGAAGAAGAGGATGGGAGAGGTAGCCATCATCGAATCGGAGCCCAAGTCCTATACCATTGAGCTTTGAAGGTACAGATTCAGAAGATTCAAACATTGAGACTGCCCATAACCTATCAAAGAGAAACTATGCAGAGGAAGGATCTTCAAAAGGAGGAGGTCACAGATCAAGAGGTGAGGACGAGACGGAGCTCTAAAATCAGGAACCCAACCCCCACACCTTGGATGAAGAACCTGCTGCCATAGAGGAAGAGGGAGTGCCACCATACCCTGAGTTGAACCCTATTCCTGACAAGGGCAAGAAGCCCGTCAAAGTAGCCAAAGAGTCATATCTTTTGCGCCAAGAAAGGGAGTGCCAAAAGAAGATGCATGAGTATAAGGCCTACATGAAGATGTATGAGGCGTACAAGAAGTACTTTGACCTGCACAAAGTCAAGTACATCTAGGCCGGGAAGTCGACAAAGGAGCAGATACATTTGAAGCCCATGCCAGAGAAGCCAAAACCTCCCAGGAGACCAATGAAGAGGAAACAGGACTCCGTCATCTCGAAAGCCATGAAGGAGATACGACACTTTCAGAAAAGTGTTGGATTCTTGATCCCTCGGGCTGCCTTCACGCAAATAGTCAGAGAAATAATGTACCAGTATGTAACAGGGTTCAGGGTCACAGGAGAGATGCTGCTAGCCATACAAGAAGCAGCTGAGATGAAGATAGTACATCATTTCGAAGACTCATTAGCATGTGCCTTGCATGCTAGAAGAGTGACTTTAATGCTGAAAGATCTTCACCTCTCTAGTCTCATTAAGAAAAAGGACAAATATTGAATTTTACAAATTTTGTACTTGAAATTTTTTGTTAATATAAGTATTATTTTATGAATTACTATGTGAACAGGCTAATCTAGAGCTAGGCATAATTTATTTTCCAAGAAAAAAGACAAAAATTAGCCAACTTAGAGCCCATATGGGTTAGCGTGTATACCATTACATTAGAGTAGAAATATACCATTACATTAGCATTTTGACCAAGTATAGACCCCAAACCAGGGCCCATATGGGTTAGCGTGCGCGAGAGCACCATTAGAATAACTCTAATGACCTTCTGGACCCTAACCCATGTCAAACTTTGAAGTCTCATAACTTCACCATCCCACCTCTAAATCACATGAAAATTGTTGTATTTGGATCATAAAATAGTCCTATACATGCTTAGAATCTCAAATAGGTCCAACAATGTCCAAGACATCCCAAATAGACCAACTTGACCAAACCCTAAAAATTTGAATATTAGTTTATCTATAAATACAAGTGTAGACATTCCCATTTGCACATTGTCACTTGCTCCTGTCTCCAAGGCGATTTCTCAACTTCCTCAGGCGCTTCAAGAGTTGTTTGATATCCCCAGCTCCGTCTTCAGCATGGCATCCAGGACCTTCATTGCTTGGTACAATGCCTCACCTCATGTAGCTCAAGTAAATGTCAACCAGGTCTATAGTGTCTTCTAGAAAGAGTTTGATCTGCCAGCCACCCTAGCAGCAAACCCATTCTGCCAGCACATCCTGCACAAATTCCAGGAGAAAGTAGGACCCCACTTGCAAGACCTCCCAACGTGCATAGGATACTTCCCGGCATTAGGAGCAAGATAGCCAACAGAGCACTCAGCATGCCTGATTACATGTGCACTACTTCCAAGAGGAGAAGGTACTTTCTCCTACAACATAGCACTTTCCCTCTACCTCTACTATAAGGCTGAGACAATCCTAATAAGTGAACCCTCAATCCAGCCTATAATGTTCAGCCCCTAGACTCCACGGCAAAAGCACACCTTCTTCTCTAGTATGATCAGCCATAGGAGTTAGATCAAGAGGAAGACGAAGAAGACGATGAAGACGAGGAGGCAGTAGAAGATCTAATTGAAGAAGACCCAGAGGAAGAACGCCGAAAAGTGGAGAGGGACATCCAGGGGTTCGACCAAGACCTCTAGACATTACGGGTAGCACCACCCTTGGACCTCGGCATCACAAGCTTGACCCTGATCATTGTGGAAGGTCGAGAGTACCTAATTCTCAACGACATCAAGAATCTTCTAGAGTGCCAAGACAGAGGCTACCGCATAGATGAGCTGATGCGACTTCTTCAGCAAAATGATAACTTGGATGCTTTCATCGACAGAGAAGCCCAAAATTTCCAATGGACACATCTAGGAAGCAGAAACTTACAGGGGCAATACCATCTCTGACATGGAAGCCTAGGCAGAGTCAGGGGCATGATTCCAACAGAAGATCCCATGACCAACGAAGAGTTCGTGGCACTCCTAGGCATACCGTTCTGCTTGGTGACTGTTGTTCTGCATGGCATGTAAGGCCTTCCAGCCTGCTACAACCCGCAGTCGGATACAACTATCCCAGTGCGTGGTAGTAGAGAAGTCAATTCTCAAATATTTGTAGGTGGGAGTTACCTCTACAGTTTGCCCCTGGTATGTGAAGGAGGGTGGCCTTGAGTGTCGAGAGGATGAGACGAGCAGCACGTTCGTCTTAGCCAGGTTGACTCGCATGCTGGTATGCTGGCAGAAAGTGGCAAGAACATCCAGATGGCACTGCATGTCTTCTGGGGTGTGTGCCAGGAGGTCAATGTCGTCAGCGTAGATCAGCTGCCTGACAATGTGGTATACCAGCGGGGTGCTTATTCCTCCATGTTCGGCCATTCACTGCTCCAACTGGTCAATGTAGAGGCTAAAAGGTGTAGGCAAGAGGGGGCAACTTTGGCGCACTCCAATACTGCTATCCACCAGTTGTCCTGATGGTCCAGCTCTTCAGAGCTTTGGTAGAGCCAGTTCTCTTGTACGGGGTGGAAGTTTGGGACTCGTTCATATCCGCCACTACATGGGGTGACCTTGAACGAGTACAGAAGGCTCTCTTGGTACACGCACTTGGGGTGAATTCCACAGTATTGTATCAGATACTGCTCCAAGAATAGGTTTCCTCCCGCTTCAGAAATCAGCCATGTGTTGCCACCTACTGTACCTTCAGAAGGTGGTCCACATGAGGTGACTGGCTACCTAGGGTGGCCTTGGCAGTCGCGATGGGTCCCCCAGCGTCTAAAAGCCTGCTAGAAGGACAAACAGGCACAGTGGTTGTCCTAGTGGCACGTCCAGATACACAGGTGCAGACGGGTTTGCTCAAAGAAGGAGCACGAGGAGTTGAAAACTTACGTGGACACCTGTTTTTTTAGCAAGCTCTGGGACGCCGAGGCCCTGGCACAGGTCAAGCTGGCACACTATAGACAATAGGTGAATCCCACACTCACGCCGGGACCACAATAGTACCTGCGCACCCCACTGTCCATGAAAAAGCGCAGGCTGATAGCCTCCATCCGAATGGGGGGCCATCGCCTCCGTATTGAAACGGGGCGATGGGCAAGGGCAGCATGTGAGGACAGGACTTGTCAGTGCTGCCGCCAAGGGGTCATTGAAGATGAGCACCATGCTCTGCAAGCATGCCCCTCCTATGAATAGATAAAGGCACGGTATCCGCAATTGGTAGTGCCTAACCAGCCACTGCATCTCTTGCTGAGCACCGATGCGGTGGGAACTCTTGGGTCATATCTTCAGGAGGTCATGGAAGAGAGGTGTTGTGTCTGTCCTTTTGGCTTGTGATGGCATCTCCATGTACAGCATACCAGCAAGTTTATTGCTACCACGGTTTTTCCCCCGACAACCCTCGGGGCCGAAGGGAGGGGGCTTTTCACCCGGGCAGTAATGCGCTTGTTGTTCTTTCTTTGTATGGGTCCCATAGGCCAATTGGTCTCCATGGATGATAAAAATGTAATATTCTATTTTATTCTTCCATTTTCCCTTCCCTTTTACCCTTGTTTATGCTTCTATTTCTCTTAACCTTTTCATATGCTTTTACATTTTCTATTTTATCACCCTTTCCCTTTTTCCTTTTTCACATACCTTTTTTCATTTCCTCTTCCCCTTTTCCCCGTGCCCTTTTCCCTACCCTTTATCTCGTCCCTTTTTACACATGCCTTCTTTTGCTCCCTCTTTTTCCCTTTCCCCCTTCCTTTTTTCCCTTCTTCCCCCCTACCATTTTCCTCATTCCTTTTTTCCCTTATCTTTTCCTCATTTTCCCACCTTTTCCCTCTTTCCCTTTTTACCATGCCATTTTTCCTTCCCCACCCCCCCCCT
>JAANSK020035689.1:0-17694 GCA_011763485.2 Isoetes engelmannii
CAGCATGCAGTGGCCTTCAAATGGACATGCTACAAGCAGATCAATCTGTTTGAGAAGCTCATGTTCTGATGTAAATGGACCCACTGCAATATTGTTTACATTGTTTTCAGCAGTCTTCAGTTGTTTTGCCCACAAGCATCTCTGCTTTGAAAAGATGCTTACATGGTACTCAAAATCGACCTGAGGTACAAAAAGCACATAAATATGAAATTCAAAAACATAAAACCACCAGATATACATAATGGGCATATTACAAACCTTGAAAGAGCAAAGCAGGTGTACCACCACGTGGAGCTATAATTTTGCCAACCTTCACAGAAGTCACTGCATTGGAAACCTGTGTATGCATTTGCAGACCTTAAAAAATAAATAGAAAAATATGAGTATAGACTCCAACCTCATCAATGGCATTGTCCAACAGCTCTACAATTGCTGCCCACGTATCAAATATAGGATTTAGCGCTGGCTTTGAAAAATAATATAAAGGATACATAGGTTTACCACTATAAGCAAGAAGTCCATTGGTCCTTCTTTTCGAATCTGCAATGCTTTCTAGTAACTGCAGAACAAGAAAAGTGAATGATATTCTGCACCATTAAAGATGCAGTACCAGTTGAAAAAACAAAAAAGAATAGGAAGGGCAAATACCTTAACAAATAGTGTCTTTGGTGCTAAAATATCTGGAGCATCAATCCCATTAGGGTATGCCTTGGCCTCAGAGATTCCAGAACCTGCAGCAGCTGGGCCAACATAGACACATAAAGCACCAGCAATATAGACGAGCAGGATGTCGATGGCTGCAAAATAGTAAAAATCATGAAATACCGGCGTTGATCACTTGATAAGCATCTTCTATCCAATGTCTCTTTTAAAGAAGATGAGTCGCCTCCAAATGAACATATCGCAACCAGATCGATTGAATCCCATTCAATAAAAAAAAATTGCCAAACCAAGAAGAGTTCTTTCAAGTCCGATCTTGAATTGGAATCGATAGAATCCACCAAAGAGCAGGAGAACGCAGCCCATGGCGCGGGATTCTAAACGCGGGAGAACGCATCCCATGGAGATTTTGATTTCCCGCTCGAAGAACAAACCGTCATCTGCTATATGGGACTCGTCAAAATTTCATTCTTGGCGGGTTAAAATTTTCATTAAAGTCACGCAAAGCACCCATAAAGCACTATGTGTCCAGTACACAAAAGTTGTCCCCCAGCTCCATGCTCAGACCCCCCTCAAGTTTTATAGCTAATATCGAATCTCAGCCGTTGGTTGAAGTGGTGTTACCCACCAGTAACACGCTTGAGGGCCCATAAACACCTAGTTTGTTATGCCAAATGGCCATAAACACTTAGCTTGTTATGAGATCACCATAAAACAACCATAATTCCTCCATAAAACTCTCGAGCCTAGTTTGTTAAGGAGGATAACACCCTAGAACTCGGGTGTTTATGCCCTACTATAGCAATCTCAGGCCTCCGCCCTCGATTGTTATAATACGGCATAAACCCTCGTTCCAGGGTGTTATCCCTCTCATGTCTCCCCATGACATGGCAACATCTTGACTCCTTATTTTTGGGTTGGTTGAAGGGCAAACCCTAGGGATGGAGGCAGAGGATAGGGAATATATGTCGTATATTCCACCAAAATGATGGTGGAGATATAGACAGATATCTTTTGGAGGCGATCTTGTGTAGAGCTAAGACAAACTTAAAGGTAGTTTTCCTAATTTTGTTTCTAATTGCAATGCCAGTGAACTGGGGCTGATGCTTTTGAAGAAAAGATTGATGATGAGGAGTTTGAATGCAGTCGAAGTTATGATTATAGTGATTGCAGAAGTAGGACAAGTCTCGAATGGTGTAAGGATGGGTGCAGCTTAGGGGCTTTTATGATCAATTTTTTGTGCCTATACACTTGAGAGTAGAATTTTTTGGGGGAGTGTATACGTATCTTTGGCGTAAAGCATATGAAGGAGTTCAAATTTGACTTTAAAGATTCGTATACGAGGGGTGTTTTTTGCAACCCTATGAGTGCACATGGTATATCCCCTTTATATTAAAGTCCATCCACTGGGTGTCGGCATTGTATAGGAAACTAGTGTACAAAGCATGAAATTACAGACAGACAGACAGATATGCCAGCATGCAAGCAGGTAGGTAGGCAGACGGACATGTTTATGCGTATGTGCCAGTAATTTAATTTAATTTCGTATTTAATATGGTGCCTGTTGTTGTAGCTTGAAAAATAACATTGTGAGTAAGGTGGTCATCTGGTTAGGTTCACTTATATAAGCGAGGATAGTTTTATCTACACGTTGATCCTATAACAGATCAACGTGAGTTTAAATCACCCACTGCGCAAGGATTTCGGGTATGCTTAATCAGAGAATGCCCGTTGATTGTGGGTCATGCTCTTCGGGTATGCTTAATCAGAGAATGCCCGTTGATTGTGGGTCATGCTCTTCCTGCCACTTGTTGCTTGGTAGTGACATGCAAGTACCATGGAGAAATAACATCCTTAGATTAGTTGCAGGTGTGTGATGCTCCTCCAACATTTACAATTATTCCAAATATTTTTAGGATCACTTTGTGGTTTTGTTTCCTTCATCGCAATTTAGTCCCTAAATTGGAGGTCCACAATTTAGTCCCTAAACATTGGAGCTCGCATGTTTTTCTAGATACTTTGATGTGGGCTAGAATATAGTTCTAGATACTTTGATGTGGGCTAGAATATAGTTGCAAGCATTCAACGTGAAGCATATTGTCCATGTTATTACTGTCATATTGCTGATGTTACAATTTGTAGCTCGACTATTTGGCTTACAGGTCTGATAAGATTAGGTTTTGAATGTGGAATGCAGACTTCAATGCATGTAATCTTAATAGACTTCAATGCATGTAATCTTAATTGCTCACTGAACTATAGCCACTGTGATAAATGACATACTATGATAAATCTTATGGGCAGACTTTCAAGAGCAAACTTTTAGGGCCACTATATAAAGACATATATAAGCAGAATGATGACATAAACTTTTTGGAAAATTTTATTTGAAGGGTTTTTTTTTTATATTGGCTTAGAGGGTTTTATACGTGAATATTTGTAATTGGATGCTCAATCCAAGGAAGACTGCTCGTTAGCTACTTACCATCCACTGTTTTGATCAGGTGTTCATATTAACAAATGTGAGTCGTTGACCATTCTTTTGGATGTCGGCATATTTTGGTTCTAAAGGCGTCACTTTTTAGCAGCATAAATTAAAACCATCTCTTATTCCTTCCAAACTTCATCAAGGTCCAACCATTAATTTGAATCCACCACCCATCCAATCGAAAACCAGTTTGTAAGTTCCAATCGAGCCATTCTCGAGTATTTTCTGGCTTGAATGTAGTAGGATATGAATTATGGATTAAAGAAAGATGGTTTTATGCCCGTGAAGCAGCTGCTTCCATTGTACTTTGCAAAACTTCCATATTCCCAAAAAATCACCAATGATAAATTAAATTTTTTCTCGAACATACAGCACGTAGCCTCTATTTAATATCCCGCTGCATCAACCAAAGATGCATACAACTCGTTTTCATCATTAAATCTTTTTACTTGTGAAACCACTTGTACAGGAGAGTTTTGCTCGGCTTCCACTCTCTGAAGATTTAGTAATGTAAGTAACTGTTTCCTTCCTTCTACCGTAGCATCCAATGGACCATCCCAACATGTTTCGGTGATCAAATCAAGTACAGTGTTTAAAGCAACACTATCAATAATCTCTGCTCCAAGTTCCATAGCTACCAAATAGAGCTGCTCCGAAGCTATCCTCCTCACCTGTGAACAAACAGAGGATTCAATTGGCATATTAAAAACAATTAGTCCCACTGTTTAGCTAATTTCAGCTGCGTTTGGTTGGAATAGGGAACCTTGGGGTAGCGGTTGCCCAAAAGAAGTATAAGTTGCCGTAGTGCTTCTTTTCGATTTTGTACTCCCATTGAGGAGATTCCACACAAAGCATTCATTATTAAAAGTATCTTAGCAATATCTTTGCATCCTTTCAATTCCCGCTTCAATGCTTCTAAAACCTCTGCCAATTCCTCCTCAAACTGCAAAAAAGACATTATAATTCTCAGACTGACACTAGGCAAACATAGCAGGTATCATAACATGTCCATAAGCAACCAGATGCACCAAAGAACAGGGTTGGAACTCCATATCTCTTCATTCCATTGCCCTTGTGAAAGAATACCAGAAAAAAAGCATAACCAGCTGTGCAGGCGTGGACAAGTAGGCAATGGTTGGATCAAAAACCCCCATTGATCAAGGTTCAAGAAGCACTGGTCCGAGGTAACAAGTCAAGCAGGCTGATCCAATGCCTCACTCAGTTCATCATGCAGTTTCACAGATCCCAGCAAAAGTCAAGTCAATGATACCTTAACCTCATGCCTAATTTCTACTAATTTTTAGGCAAGAACGGCAATACATCGGATGATCTTCGCCCTAAGCCCTTGTCTGATATGTAACTTGGTCGTGCCAAGTGAAGAGTAAAGCAGCTGAGGATATGCCAACCCCTCCAGTCCCAAGTTACTAGTTCTAGCAATTCAACTACTTAGGAGCCATAAAACAGTTAAAAAACAAAATCCAGACTATGTCCCAAGTAAATTAATGCTGCTGAAATTAGCAATGCCCACCTCCTAATGAAAAAACATAAGATCAAATCTAAAAAACTCTTGTTCAGAGCGACCACTGAACCTATTCAAAACCTCTTCCCTAAAATTCAGCACAGAACATGTGAATGAGTTTTTACTCAATCATGCCAATACCTCTACATGAAAGAGTCCCTTGCTGAGTAGGATGTCAAACGTCTGCAAACATCAAACATGCAGTTAGTACGCTCTTCAATCAAGTGTACATTATTACAGAGAACAAAGCAACCTCTAATCATTATGGAGAACAAAGCAACATCTAATCATGGCATTCTAACCTTGATTGTAGGTATAATGACACGGTCATTCCCAGCAGATGTATTTAAGATTGACAATAGATCACATGCCAGAAACTTTCTGTAATCGAATACCGCGTTTTTCAAATTTTGATCATTAGTATCTGTTTTATCTGTTCCATGGGCAGCCTCAAGAAAGTTGAGAAGACATTGCAAGGATACCCTTCCCAGTACGTCACTGAGACCTCCTACAGATATTACAAGTCCGGAAGAAACATAAGGCCGATACTCACTAAATTTGATCAGTTCCATTAATCGAGGAAAAGAAACTGATGGATCCTGCAAAGCACAGAAGTTATAAGAATAGAAACATGTAACATGTTATGAGTATTTAAATAAATGTGCAGAATGCTAAATTGTTACTTCAAAGAGCGTCCTTCAATCTGCATATACTACCTCTAGGAAGAATGCCACAATTCCAAAGAGCAACAAGCCCTTTGTCAGATGAGACACTTGGAACCCTAACCCCCAAAAATGAGTGCCACAATTCCAAAGAGCAACAAGCACGTTGTCAGATGAGACATTTGGACCGAAACCCCTAAGATGAATGCCACAACCAGAGAAGGAAAAACATTAAACTGAAACCTTTTAAAAGCAATTTTCAGCAAGTAGACAAGCATTGTAACCTAGCAAAAAAGAAAGGTTGCAAAAGCGAGATGCATAAAACTTCCTAGCGTTTATTATGTAGTCTTTCGATGTCACATGTGAAATGAGGTTCTGTGAAACAAGGTATCAATACTTGGAACTGAACCATCTTGATGGCTCATTAAAGTGGAGGATAGAATCCATGAAATCATTCAGCAGGCGACATTACTTTAATACATAGAGATAGGTTATTCTTTAGAAACATACTAAAAAACTGCCTACAAAAGCTTCAGCCATACCGCCCAGCTGAGAGTGTCATCATCAGGTATAAGTTTTTCAAGTTCTTTCCTATGAGGTACATGCAGAACTGAAAGGCTCCTTGCATAGAGAACTTTCTGAAGAACTCTCCCAGCGGTTTCTCTAATACGGTCAATCTTTTCCACTCCTTGTTTGGATAATTCACCAATTACTCGAGCAGAAAGACTTCCATCAAGTACTTCAGTCCTATAATCACCGTGCCCACAAGCCAGTAAACTTGAGACTGTCTCAGATAGAAGAAGCAGACATGAATATACAGACTCCATTGCAGCTTCTCTGATCCAGGACCCAACATCCCCTCTGTTATCAATAGCATAGTCATTTAAAGCTGTAAATAAAGTATTCATAACTTGGACTCTCAACATCTTCACTAGGAGAATGATGTCAGCAGGCTCAGTGCTTAAAAATGGGGCACCATTTCCACAAAGTGTTGTGCACACTTTCGTCAGACAACGAACTGCATTGACGCGTGATTCTGCATCTCGTTCTTGAACATTCTCCTGCAAGTATTTAATCTAAAGTCAGCTTTCAGGTTGACCTTCTCAAGGAACTTATAAGACAAAATGTCATCCTATATACAAAAGTTCCGCCTACTCATACATACCTCAAGACATGCCATGCAGAGGGTATCAATTACTTCCTTCCATAATGGAACCAAATACTCTTGCGGAAGACCACCAATTGCAAGTGCTGATCCTCGTCTTTTTGCAGGATTTGGGTCCTTCCTTAAAATTTGAAGATGCTTTGAAGTCGTTTCTTCAATTCTAGCAGTGTTTGCAGGCAATAGATACTCGAGAACAAATACGTGAAATGCTGCTGCAGCAGCAACCTAGTCATACAAGAATAGAAAATGCATAAAACTCAAAATATTATTAAATACAAAGGGTATAGTTGAAACAGACGGGACACATCTTTAGACAAAAAGGAGAATTAAAGAAAAGAATCAAAGACCTTACTAATATAATATATGTACAGGACCACAAGCATTTCCAGACAGACAGATATCTTTTGTACATATGTAGCAATGCTTAGATATAGAAAAGGACTCATTATATGATATGATTCTATAACCAAAGACACCTGGCCAACAGGCATGTCATTACCTGGATTTGACTATTAGGATGTTTCAAGTTCTCGTCAATGGCAAGATGTAAAGCCTTGGATACTTTTGAAGGAAGTGGTATTTTGGCAATCGCAATGCATTCAATAAGTCTAGATACTGCGGAGCGCATTATCTCACCACCTTTTCCACGATATAAACGTGCCTTCTCAATTGCAGGCACCATATTGGCAACAGCCTTTTGTCTCTCTGTACACAAAAACTTACCCATCTTTTATTTGAAATGGATGTGTTGCCCAATCAAAAAATCAAGGAAAGAACACATACGAACTTACACACCTGGTGCAAAAACATATCCAGATCTATGTAGGCCATAGATCAACTCTGCTGCTGATAGCGTTGCTCCATGCCGCAAATTAAGATCCGTGGATAAACTCCAGCCAATCAATTTACTTAAAATATGTTCCTCAAAGTACGTCGGGTCATATTTAACAAGCAAAGCAAGTGCCTCTGATGCCAATTCCCGAAGCCCTCTATCCTACAGAGAACGATCAAAACAATCACTTATACAAAATAGTTGCTTAAATTGACCTCATTTTCTAAATCTTGTAGGGCCCCAAAATAACTTTACAAAACTTGTTTACTAACCCAGTGGGAGATTTTGGATTGCAGTAGCTCCTCTATCAATGGCACACGATACTCGCTGTATTGGGCTATGTCTACTGCAACACTTGTGTAAGCTCGATAGCGAGACCCAATGGTGAAATAATCTGCGATATTTACAATATCAATTCCGTGAACATCTCCTTGTCTCCCAACATTTTCCTGAAAGGCGGCCGATGCTGCTCTTCGGCAGTTCACCTGCCATTGTGGACAAGAAAAACGCATACTTAAAATTAGCTGGAACAAATAGAGTAAAAAGGTGATGTTTGTTTCACCTCGCGATCATAGCAAGCAACGGTAATAAGGGCAGGAGCAAGTTGCCTAAAACTCTCTCTCATAAGCGGCGGTGAATATGCCCTCGCAAAAGCCCAACACACATAGGCTGCAGCATCCCTCACGTGTGCCCCGACACTATGGGGTCCCCTTCGAATGTCATAATGCAGGGCCTAAACACAAAAGAACAGAAGTTAAGATCCAAGGACCCAAGCTTATAATAGATAAGATACTTCAATTTACGACTCTAACCTTCATAGCCTTTTGTACTATTCCACCTGTTAATTAAGGACATGACATTGAAGTTCTATGACCATTTAATAGAAAAAAAGAAACAACAATTCCATGAAGAAGCTCCTGCAGGGAGGGGAGGGGAGGGGAGGGGGAGGGTGTTTCTTCAAGGCCTCACAGCCCTATAAGACATCATCATAAATTACAGATACCCCCCTATGACACTTATTGTATCATCACCACTAAAGACACCTAGGGTGTACGAGACCAGATACATGCAACACCATACATAAAGCATGAAGATCCTAGTGAATTGAAGTATCTATACCATAATAAAAATGTATTTCAAGATAAAGTGAAGCAAAATCTGCCATCTGGTGTTTAAAATGTCCCACTTGCCACTCTGACCACTCTAAGATATGCCATAATATCAGCATAGAACCCTTTTTGTTTTCTATCAAGATACCTCTGCTAATTGATTTATTTTCTTCATATTAGAGTTAACAAAATATTCTTAAATGGCATGATGACATCACATGCTTATATGACTATTTCATCATCAGATTCTGAGTATGTCTTAGTAAAGAGGAAATGGTCCAATTGACAGTAGAATCATGTTCTAATCTTCAAGCTTACTTTTTAAGCTGAAGACCCCTGAAAAAAGACTTAATTGGAGCTGGTGGAGACATTGGTAAGCAGGATATGATTATCTTGGTGCTAAGAGGAATTGGCAGCAAGTTTCAGCATATTAGAGGTCCTATCTAAGTTTAAAGAAAGAAAGAAAGACTATATTAACGTCTACAAGAGACCACTTGGGTGGTCTATGAGACCAAATATACACCAATCATGTACAGATAGGGGCGCATTTGCAGCCTCCTAGAGATATTGCATAAAAATAGAAAGAAAACTGAAACTATGAATCAGAAAACTTTTGTCTTCTTCTTGGCCACGGGCTTAAAGTATAAAGCGAGGTCAGACTGGTTTTCTCTCTTAAAGGACTGCTTATGTTTTTCTTTTATAGTCCGCTTTCTTCTTCTAGACACTTGCGTGGTTACCCCTTTTGGTATTGGATGAGATGGTCCAGGAAGAGGACCTGACTTCCACTTATTATCATTTTCACCTCCAATAAGAAAAGAGAGTAATCACTTTCCTGTCCCACTCTTCCGGCAGCCTGCTGCTGCAACAGATTTCTTCTAAGTCTAAAGTCAGGGAGGAGTTAAATGGACTTTAGACTTAGATTCTTGCAAGGCAAACTGCGCAGGCTCAACACTGACTGATCATCGTAAAGGCAAGCAACAGCAACAAGAAGATAGGTCAAAGAGTTCTCACAAACCTCAGAAGGATAAGTCTATGACTACATGTTATGGTTGAGGCAGAAAGGGCATTCTAGGAATCAGTATCCTGAATTTACGAAATGGCTGTAGTCCACTCATTCAAACAATTCAGCCAATACATCTACATGTACAAGAATGACCAATTAAACTGTTACAGGGGCAGCTATACTATCTACTCTTTTTACAAGAAAATATTTGAATATGGCTCACTGACATGTCTTCTATATCTCAGCCTTATAAAGAAGATAAGGGAATCACGATGGATTCTGGTGCTACTAAACATGTTAACATGTGCCTCAAATATTCTGGTAGATTTGGACGAAGATCAGGTGACGGTTACTGGTTACCATGAGAAATGGACACACCATTGCCACAATCTGCAAGCAAGGGGATTTACATCTTAAGTCTGCTTATACTGTTCCAGAAGTTCCAGCCGTGTCTTACTTACCTGGGCTTCGAACCCACTTTTCAACGTCTTCTTTGGTAATAAGATGTATCTTGAGAACAGAAGCCCATTTGAATTTATAGGTCCTGCCAATCTGGAGAATCAAATGACAGGTCATCTTAACAAAGCTGGACTATCTATCATTGATGCAGAATCAGTCACTAATGCTGCGATAGGCTTGTCGCAAGAATAACTCACGTTTTGCTCACACAGGAGAGTTATCTTGCTTATCTTTGGTTGAAGGCATGCCACACTTACGTTCTCAAGTCTTGAAGTGTGAGACACATCATTTGGGAAAGCAAGCACAAGCTCCTTAACCTACACATGCTGCAGATAAATCTCCAAAACCCCTGGAGCTTCTACACTCAGATCTTTGTTACATGTCTATTGAGTCCTTGGAGGATCAAATTACTTCTTTGTTGTGGTGGATGATTTCTCTAGATACAAAGGATGAAGTATTTCCCTATTTCAAAACGTTTGTCGCTTATATGGAAACTCAAATGGGCACTAAGATTATTTATTTATTTATTTATTTAGTAGTTTAACGGGACTGATAACGGGACTGTGTATGTCAATAAAGAGTTTGATAACTTCTGTCATCATCATGGGATTAGTGGGGATTGACAGTTCCTATGCTGGTTCTCAAAATCGAGTAGCTGAAAGAAATACTGTGTCCAAGTCTTGCGTCTTTAAGTGCCAGATTAGACTTCACATCAAAGATCTTGCACCAAACATAGCAGATCTATTGCTGTCTAGCGGGTTAAGCATCCCCTCAATTCTTCTATGTAAACCTGTTTACTCTCACAAATTAATGTTTACATGCTTCCCATGTTGAAGAGGCCTTATATGCTTCCCATTTTGGAGAGGCTAGACAATTTAATGTTATGCATACCCATTTTTTAAACCTTCTCAACATGGAACAAATTGCACCTTAACAATAAAAGGGGCTACTTCTGCAAGACGCTTTGGTAGCAAAAGCCCACGCCGAGCCAGCTCTGCAAGTGCAAGACATCCTCCATGCCATGCCCCATCACCCTGCATCCAAGAGGAATGCGTATCTTAATACATATAACTACATAAGAAATGAACAAATATAAGTAATGACATTAGTGCAGTCTACTAAAGAACAAAGACATGTAATCTTTTTTATATATCATCCATCATGAATTGATACACCACATATATGGTAGATACTTCAAATGAACTTTCATTAAATAGGGAATCTAGTATAAAAAGAATACAATAAAAATGAAGGAGACAACGAGAAATATTAGACTAACCAGTACGAAGTTCATTAATAGTGACAACAAATTCATGTTCTCAAGCTCATAAAGGCCACAATCTACTATTTAGTAACATCAAGAGCAGATTACCTGATTTGGCAAAAATAGCTCCAGTACAGATGCCACTACATCGTCAGCATTTTCTGAAGTTAGACGGCTTGTAACACGACCGACGCCTTTGGCCGCAGACCAACGTACTACTGTATCCTGCTTGTTCAACATAAACCAGAATTCAAAATAGGTCAAAACGAACCAAGGGACTATATGCCATTCTGTGCATCTGGCCCCGGAATGGATGATAGCATAGTTTGAAAAGGTGGTTGAAATGGGCAAATAATCATTAACATATCTGAAGTGACCACGCCTATTGCTTCATCCCTTCTTTTGAGATGACCTCGTGGTCAATTCCGATCATGATCACAACTCGCAAATCGCGTGGACCCAACGGGCTGAGTTTTAGCACTGTTTTATATTTCAAACACTAAAATTCCAAATGCCACAGATGCCTATCCATATAGCTCTTTCCCGAGTCAACAGAGTCCCCAATTGAAAAGTGGCAACCAACATAGCAATCGACATCACTGTGTATGAGCTGCATTGATAAAGAGAGAAGTAATACTTGGCGATACAAAATAGCTTCCACGTGAACCGAGTCTAGAGGATGGAAATGAACACATGGGTAACTATACCAGCATGCCTCAAAAACTGTTGTACCTGACTATAACTGCTGAGTTCCAAAACTCACACATTGACATACAGTTTTTTAATAGGTGAGGCATAAATTGGGATTTGAGGTAGCTTCAAAGACAGTTACTGAATAACTAAGATTACTGCTTACCTTGTCTGTAAGCCCAGCCAAAAGCTGCTGCATTATCTCCTCGACTAGATCTGAGACCTCAACATCATCCTCTCCATCAATACAGGAAGGTGCATTAATAGGTTTGTAAAGACTTCCTTGAACTGGTGCCAAAAGACATGCCCCTTCGTATGTACTTTTAGAGCTGTTTGGCAAGTTCAGATGTTGAGTAAGTGATGGACTGCTTTCCTGCAATACATGGCCAATGAAGAATGCATCAATGGTACTTCAGATATGCACTAGCATTAGCTTGTAATATTGATGAGTCCTTACAATCATACCATGTACCTCCAGGATGCGGTCCGTGGTGGCAAGATCACAAGCCCAATCCTCTGCATCAGCTTCACAAGGAGCTTCCGAAGCAATGGACTACAAGTTGTAACCGAAGATGACGATAATCTCACTGAGTCTTTCCACAGTGTAGGTGCTATTTCAAGTAACATATCTCGTCCTCCAACCTTTGAAATGCAAAAGCACACAGTGTAAGAGTCCTTCTTGGCTTACAACCTCAAACGGCACCGCTTTAAGCAAGCTAAAAAGTAGCAAAATTGTCACTGAATTAACTAAACCAAGACTAAATATACGCCTCACCTTAAAAATGGAGGCCAATGCAAATACAACACCAGGAACAATGAAAAACGTGACTGGGCTATCTTGCGTTGAACCAAATACATCTCTTGACCATGCAATAAAGCTACAAAAAAAGGGCCAGCAATTAAAAGGAGGAGGAGAAGGGAGTTAACATCATAGAAAAGTGAATGCATTTAGCTCCACGCATCAACTTTAATTTGACATATCAGAGTTAGGCATTTCATGCAGCAAGATGACTGTAAAAATGACAAGTACAAGCAGACATGGGGTCCTCCACATCTATGTTAGCAGCGGATGCAATGTTCTTACCTTCCTAAAGCACTATTCATGTCAGAACGAGTCAAGAGGCGTGATAAGAGCACTCCAGACATTTCACGCATGGGTCCTGGATTCCCAAGGTAATGCTTGCAGATGCTGAGCATCCTTTCAACTAGAGGCAATGTGGATATTGGAAGAATCCCAGTTGGAGAATCATTTACTCCTATCAGGGCCGTATCAACTGATGCTATGTCAAAAGGAATCAGCACCAGAATAGAGAGCCAAAGAAGCAAAGTGCATTTAGTCTGCCATTCGCCAGCACTTTCCTCCGTCTCATCACCACTTCGAAACTGCAATACACATAATTAGAATAAAAGTGAATTTGGAAATGGCATCTAAACAACCAAAATACCTCTTTATGGCATTTCTCCATCAATGCCACAACCATCTCCAGGTCTGATGCCTGGTGAGGGAAAAACTTCACAACAGTCTTGTGGCCGCATACCATTGTGAATGTATGAGTGAATGTACAAACTTTTTTAATGACCTCCATGTCTACCTCTTCTAATCTGTCCTTCTCTGCCACTTTCTCACGTAATATGCCCATCATAGGTTCAATTATGATTGCCAAATACGGTTCTAACAAGTTCCCTTGCTCTTGGTACTTCTCTACCTACAAATCCAATCAGATAGATTACCTTGTAAGATATACGAACCAAAATAATCTAGCCAAACGAGAAAATGGCTTGTTTTATGCATCAACAACAAAACATCTAAGCAATTCAATAGAAGATTTTTCAAACTAAAAATGATACCCACTATGATTTGCGCTTTCTTGAATATAGCTCGCTCGACGGAGCCCCGGGACTGGATGATTCGTTCTATGAGACCGCTTAAGAAATCCCATTCTGCTACAAATGATCGACGAAGATCTGCGGCATGAAAGCCTTCGTCTTCCTCTTGAATACCAGGGGCTACAGCAGCAGTAGTGCTTTCAGCAATGTCCATCGTTCCTGGCGTTGCCCCAGCCCACAAATGCGCCTTGTATAATTTATACGTAAGCATGTAGCAAGTATCATATACGTACGTATACGTACCTTTCGACATCTAGTAGTATTATTACTTACTTCTAGTACATTGGTTGGAATGGACTAACGTACGAAATTCACTAAGCAAGAATGTCGGACTTATTTACTTACTCCTACAAGAAATTTATTGCAGTGGCCAAGGCCGCCACGAACGTTTCGTTGGTTCTAAACCTGCGAGGTTGGCCAAGCCCACTATTAACGTCGAACCTGTTAATGCAATGCATGCCTAGCAATGGATTTATGTCTATTTGCAAAGTGTGATACCAAAGGTAGTAGCATGCATGAATAGCTGAACACGTGGAATTTGAACCCACTTCGTTGCCTTGTGTCCTCTTGCCCGCACGATAGAGAGTTGTTGTAGTTGACTACCATAAGATTCCCTTGTTTTTTTCTTTTTTGAAGGTAAGGGTATACTATTATTAATAGAATAGTAAAATTTACATTGAGTCCCCTTAAGGGACAGATAGAAAGCTATAACATAATATGCTTGCCCACTGAAGCAGAGGCGTGTGTACTACTGGAATTACCTATTCTTCTTCCCCACATGTGGATACTATAGGGCAATATCTTCTCCGCAAAGTCAGGTACTATAGAGTGGGCATACCAATTTCCACACACCAAAGAGCTGCAAGGCATATGACTCTTTAGTTAACAAGAATATGGACCCCACTATTACCTGAGGTGGCTGAGCCTTCCTACTCCAACCACTGGCACTTGAACTAGTTGTAGAATCCCTGCAATTTACCAACTCTATCTAGTTCTTTATTATACGCCACTCCCATCTTTCTATAGTGGGACAAGACCATTAGAGCAACTTCCATATTGAAAAAGTACTTTACTTTGCGATTGAAATTCCAAGTCCCCCCAATGCCACATCACAACAGTGTCTCCATATGACCCAAAGTGCCATGTTTACCAAGGAGGCCGTAATTCTGCACCTATCAGCTCTGATAAGCAAATTTGGCCAAGTAAGATGGGCTAACTCTAACCCTACATTTGGGGAGATCCAACACCAGAACTCAAAATCAGAGGAAAAAATAGGAGGTGCATGATGGACTCCCTAGATTGGCGCCATAAATGGCATAGATCATCAAACACAATGCCTTTACGAAGTAGTCCCTCCATAGTACTGAGACCTCCTTGAAGCGCAGTCCACCTAAAGAATTGGAGTTTCCTTCAGCAAATAGATTTCTATGAATTGGACAAAGGGAGCTTAGCAACCACTGTTGTTACCCCCAACCCTGCCTCTGCTATTAGTGGGGTTTCATCCCCGCATAAAGCACGATATATAAGAGCCACATTGTAATTTAACTTCCCTGCACAACACCATACCCCGCACCATACATCCTTAAGGCCTAGCGCACCTAAACAATTTTTGACATTTTCCAAAATCTCACGTAGTACCTTTTTGTCACTTTCCCCTGTCCTGGGTATCATACATTTAAATCTTTTGCAAGAGATCCATCTGCTATTCTCCCATAGCTGTTGTAGATATTGTACTCCATGTTCTTTCCATTTCCCAAATATATGGGGGTGGACCAAGGCCAAAGAGAGACCTTCCCTTTTCCACACCCATGTACTGATACACCCTACCTTATTAGGAAGGTTCGATGATACAGATAATACCTCTCTCCATGCCTGTAGTATTTTTCTCATCACAGGGGAGGTGTCTGGAGCTGCTTTGAATTCATAGAAGGTGGTCTCCAATTCATCCCTAGGGAGAGATGGCTTACCTTTGAGCTTACATTGATCAAACCAATGTTTAACAAATACCATAGCTGGGGAGGAGTCATACATGCCAAACAAATTTGGCTGCAAGAGCTTGAGTCTATATAAAAGGGTCTTTGCAACCGAGACCACCATCTCCCTTATCCCTGCAGAGCTCAGTCCATGCAACTTTGGCCAATACCACCTTAGATGATTTTCCTAATGATGACTTGTATCTTATTGCATATACTTTTTTGAGCAACTATTACTGATGAGAAGTAGACATGGGAGGCTGCTAAAATAGCATTTGCAACAGTAACTCTGCAAGAGACAGATAAACCCTTGGTGGACCACAACCCCATTTTCTTTCTAAGCCTGTCTAAGATTGGAGACCGCAGACCCTTCATGCTATCCGAGAGAGATAGAGGTACATGTAGGAGCTTAATTGTCCCCCCCCCCCCTGCTACTACTGGGAAACCAAAGCCCTTAGCTCGTGGATCGATGTCCCCATCCAGTGCCCATAGAGTAGAGCATTCGTTGGCATTGAGTTAAATACTAGAGATATCTTTAAATGCCACAAGAATATCATGAAAGGATTGGAAGCTAATGTCATCAAACCTGAGAAACATGAAGCTATCGTTCGCATACTGCATTATTGTAAGCTTCCCACCTTGGCATAGAAGAGACAGTCCAGACATGGTACCTTCATTAACTTTGAAATTCACTATTTTAGTTAGAAGGCTAGCCATAATCACAAAGAGATAGGGGGCTAATGGACACCCTTGCCTTATTCCTTCTTGAGATGAAAAAGACCTAAAGGCTCACTGTTCACTAGCACCGAGGCAGATGCGAGCTTGTTCATACCCAAGGAGAGATTGATGACTTCAGTCTGGAATCCCATATATTTCATAACCTCTTGCAAACCCTCCCACCTGAGGGAGTCATAGGCCTTCGAAATCCATCTCTATGAGAACACAATTCTGTCTCGGGGTTCTACACCAATGTAAGCCTTCCTTTGCTGCAATATAGTTGTCAAGAATGTAATCGGCTCCGGAGGAAAGTTGATTGTTCTCTACCAATAGCCGTGTTGAGAATGGGCTTTATATGGTTGGCAATGCCTTTCATAATGACCTTGTACATAACATTGGTCAAGGCAATAGGCCTCCACTCACCAAGCGACAAAGGTCTTGGTACTTTAGGTATAAGGGTGATGAACCTAGCAATCAATGTAGGGTGCAGTGTAAATGAGGACTAGGCACCTCTTACCGCCTTCACAAAGTCAGATCTTAAGATATCCCTTCGACATAGAATTCAGGAGGAAAACCATTCGGATTAGGGGATTTAACTAAGGCTAACGAGCACAAGGTATTGTAAATCTCTGCATCCTCAAAATATTACATCAGGATCTGATTATCTTCTTGTATAACCTTGACCAACCAATCAACTTTGGTCATCCATAGGGAGATCTGAGCTTGAGACGACATTGGCCTAGGGTCCTCCATAAATTGTTTCTGAAAGCGATTTCTGACGAATGTCTTGATCTCTTCTTGGTTATCTATAATAATAGTCT
This sequence comes from Isoetes engelmannii, assembly GCA_011763485.2. Lineage (NCBI taxonomy): Eukaryota > Viridiplantae > Streptophyta > Lycopodiopsida > Isoetales > Isoetaceae > Isoetes > Isoetes engelmannii. Next base: position 17,250 of record JAANSK020035689.1, read on the forward strand.
GAATATTATCCCTTATAGTTGAGATACTAGTTTTATCAAGCCTAGCCCTTGCCATTCTAAGAAAGCATTTAGAGTTCTCATAGTTAAGCTCAATATACCAATTTGTTTTAGAACGAACCACCGCTCCCCTAGCTTCTTCCTCCTCAATAGCCTTGGCTTTCCCTCTAGTAAGGGGAAAGCCAAGGCCTCTAATAAGGGGGAAGACCATTGCCTCTAGTAAGGGGATGTGCCTTGAGAAGGGCCGTCATATGTCCCAGGAGGGATGATGCCTAGTGGCATGACGTTAAAAACGCTTCCTCCTCCTCCTCCTCCTCCTCCACATTTACATCCAGATATACACTATACAATGCAAAGTTTACAAAAATACTGTTTCATTCAAGATGTAAACATTTACAACCCAAAATATCCACCCTGGTAAACCAGGCCACATCAGGCACTCTCCAAA